>JAHPZR010016462.1:20000-50000 GCA_019787425.1 Platygyra sinensis | reverse complement strand
CCACGACAGCTGTAAAAGTAAATAGGTAAACTGATATTACTCAACATACTGCCAGTGTTCTAGCAAAAGGTAGTTGTCAAGAGAATATCAGGTCTTAAAATGACTTTCACGTGACTGGTTAAAAGCGGTCAAATTTTAATTAAATTTTTAATTTGCACTCAGTGCAGATTTATGTGGCGCGTTCGTAATTTTCTCATTCATGTAATAAACAAGCAATCGTATGATAGCTACAGCAATTCCGGATTTACACTACTCGTAATGCCTTTGAAAACTCTCTAAAAATTACACAATGCACATCCTTAGTTGCACTCGCATTCTTACGATTACCTAGAGTTACTAAACAAACTGTCAGTGTTTACTTTAAGAGCAACTCTGAGAAACAGGAAACTGTAAAGAATACAATTATTCCGCCGACTCTTTCCACCCGGAGTATATGCAGGTTAACTATGAGGTACTTCATATATATAGTGTGAAGGACCGCTTTCTCAAGACAGCCGTAAATACCGCTACGAGACATCCAGAACTTGGGGAAAGAAAGCAAAACGAGGAAAACACATCTGCAGAAGGCACATGTAAATCACATTTGGTTTTGGTATTCTTCGGCAACGTTTTAAACCAAGCAACGCCAACACCATGGCCAATTATTATTTACTACGCACAAGTGTCTCTTCCGTTGGCTACAAGTTTCTTTAATCAATCCTCAACGTCAGAAAATGGAAAACGTATTTTTACTTTCACCATCAAACTTATGCCAAGATGTTTTGGACAAGCAGACCTTACGACAACCTCTTTATTGCTATTGGGATGGAGAATTACCCGGCACAAAAGAACAAGGAAAAAACAACAACACCTCACTTCCACCCCCACTCTCTCTACTAACACCTCCCCCTCCCCCTCCCTTTCCGTTTCCCTTTCTATATGTGTTTTGTAACAGTGCAGTACCTTCATGAGATCATTGACCACCGCCGGATCAGCGCCAGGTTTCAGAGTCGTCATCAGGTATTTTGAAAGCTGTTCGTGAATTGTTTTCTTATTGTCTAGAGACTGTTCGGTGATGAACACGTACTGACAGAGTAAAAAAAAAACAACGAATATCATTAAAAAGAGTTGACTTCAGTATTTTTATACCTATCTTTAAGTAAGATACATGATACACAAAAAGTGTATAAAAAAGTGTATAAGTAGTCAGAGAACTCAGGAATCCTCCAAAGCGAGTCACCCAAACGCACCGTATTACAACATTTGATCACAAGACAGTTCAACATGGTCATGCACCTGACAAAAAAACGAAGTCAAAGAAAAAGCAACCTAGTGATGGCACTCTTACACCTATACACACCTTGACATAAGATTTCAAAGCCTCCAGTCGGTTAGCCCCGTGAAGCTGCGCCGTTATGCGGATCAGCACCCTGACACAACACAATAAGTGAGTGATTAAGTTTGAAATTAAAAGCACTGCTTAAAGGAGCAGTAACACGAGGATTTTCCTTTTTCAGGTCAATTCTGTGCTAAAATCACTACTTTGAGGCTTTAATCATAAACAAAATGCTTCTGTAAAGCAACGACGAAGATATCACATGAATTTTATCAGAGAGGGCTAACCATAACAACTTTCTTGAGGATTCTTGGAACAAGTAGCATCAAATCTTGAAATTGGCAATTTTTTTCAAGTTTCAATCCATTTCCATCCATGCCAACCGCAGCAACAGGCGACAGGAAACAGTTCCAGTACTTTCAAATAGTCTTTAATAACAAAACTAGATCGTTATTTTTGAAATTCATTTGATCCGAAGACACCTTCTGGCTTTTTATAAACTTGCCTAGTAGCGTGACACTGAATGCCCCTTTAAAACTTAACATAGCTATGGTGCAACTACGTCTACCAGTTTATTAGCATGTGCAAAATTCATTTCGCTGTTTATTAAACATATCCTCTCTCCATACCTTTAAGCATCTTACAAAAGGCCCCTCTCTCGTTGAATACATTTTAAACGGAAACGTCAGGTTGAGGGAAAGAAAAAACTGACTTACCAAGCTACATGTAGGTGGGTAGATTAGACAGGAGAACAATTCAAACAGCTTCAATGCCGATTTTGGAAAATCTCCCAGGTGTTTACAAACTCATAATCTTCCAATGAAAACCAAAGGAAAGCGCTATTCTAAACGTTACTTGTCCAAGTAAAGTGTAACAACGATAAGCAGGGACCGTGGAGACCATTTTAAAGTGATAGGGCTAAATAAGGTGGCCAAAACAAACAAACGTTAAGGCAAGTGTTTCGCCATTTATGACTTGCATTCGCGCGCCATCAGGAGCCCTAGAAAATAAATCCCAGCAATCAAAGTGGTAGGGTTGTAGCCCTACCAGCACCTCCCCCTCCGCGGTCCCTGATAAGTCATATGTCTCGGCAGTGATTAAACAGACCAAAACAGTGGGCCACCATGTCTTCCCACGGCCACAGTTTCAGTCGCGTAAATCCACGTACCTGACTACATTCAATGAGACATCTTCGTTTGCCGTGACAACAAGAATGTGAAACAATTGGTTAAAGATGACGGGCAGGAATCTGGCCACAGAGCCCACATCAACTGCATTAAGCACCTACACACATGGAACAGAGAGAAATGAACACTTTGTTTGCTTTTCTACTCTCATGAGAACTAGAATAAATAACTAGGTTCAAAAGACTGTCAATCTGTCCACGTACGTCCAGGATTAGTTTTGTCGATTGGCTCTTAGGCGCGACGTGTTTAGATAAAGTGTTGACTTTTGTTGACTGATTTATCGATCCATGAGAAAACTAGACTTGCTGCGAGGAAAGGACTTTTAAAAAGTCTACGAGAAAGAATGCGCGAAAAGAAGTGATAATATATGTTAAACTTGGTGAATGTGTATCAGTCAGTGGCAAAGCCTCTTCAAAGCTCCTCACCTTTAACAGTTTGACCATTTCAATGTCTGTACCAGGGGATCCATCAAATTTTTGACAATGACGGAAAAAGTTGTCCACTTCAGCATCCTAGGAGAAAGACTACTAATTACCGCAAGAAACACTAATGAGATACAAAAAGTGGAACAGAGAATTAACTCTGAAGTGTAAATTAAAGCGCTAATTGAAACCCATGAAAGACCCACTGGCGTTAGCCCTAGTAAAGGGAATCAGGGAACCACACGAAATAAAGAAAAAATTATTTTGACCTCGGTGGGAATCAAACCCACGACCTCCGGATTAGCTCTACCGTTGCTCTGCCGACTAAGCTACGAGGTCGGACAGAGAAAGTCGGGGACGATTTAAGGTGGTGAATCGCGGCGAAGAGAAAGTAAGGGTATATATAAATGTTGTGTCGTGTAGCACTATAAACACAAATGGTGGAACAGAGAATTAACTCTGAAATGTAAATTAAAGTACTATAATGTGAAACCCAAGAAAAACCCACTGGGCGTTAGCCCTAGTAAAGGGTCAGTAAAGGGAATAAGGGAACCACACGAGGCAAAGAAAAAATTCTTTTGACCTCGGTGGGAATCAAACCCACGACCTCCGGATTAGATCTACCGTTGCTCTGCCGACTAAGCTACGAGGTCGGACAGAGAAAGTCGGGGGACGATTTAAGGTGGTGAATCGCGGTGAAGAGAAAGTAAGGGTACATATGAATGTTGTGCCGCGTAGCACGTTAGCCCTAGTAAAGGGAATAAGGGACCTCCGGATTAGATCTACCGTTGCTAGCGGCACAACATTCATATGTACATATAAGATACAGCCAACTATTTACAATATCAGCCTTCAAAAGCAATAACACGGTGACGGTGATATAACATTTTAGTATAAATCTACTAGCGTTCTATCACGAACGCCGTTCTCTGATTGGCTACGCTACTCACTATCTATTCTGTGATAGATAGTGAGTAGCGTATCAGTGTGCGTTTGTTAACAAAATGGCGGCCGTTTCTTGGCGTTTTCGAAGAGCTGAGAAGAGGATTTAGATTAAGTTTTGAACGACTAGTAGATTTATACTAAAACAATTAGATTATTCGCTCTCGATTTCTATCGCGCATGTCAACTATCACGCGTTATAGTTCACCACTAAATTTTCTCCAATTCTTATTGGCTTAAATTGACCACGTGACGCGATAGTGTTCATCCGCGGAGGGCCACTATCAGCCCATAGTGCCCGTCCGCCGAAAATACCCGGATGGATAGTAGTCGTCCGTGAAAATTTTGCTGTAAACAAGCGAGTTTCGTAGAAAATAAATAACTAAATTGTATTAAGAATTTTGTCTGTTTTCTTTTTCGGCAAATTTTATATCTGGCTTTCACGGCTTTCGTCTCGAAATCTTGAAAATAATTCAATTGAAGTCTAATTGATTTTTGAACTAGCGTGCGGAAGAAAATTCAGTGGTGAACAATAAAGACAATAGAGTGTTTATGTCTCGGAACTATCAGTCTGATAGTTGCCCTTGGAAATTTGATGTTCTTAAAACTAGCATATTTGCCCTCGAAGCTTCGCTTCTCGGGCAAATATTTGTTTTAAGAACATCAAATTTCCGCGGGGCAACTATCAGCCGATAGTTCCTCGACAGAAACACTCTATTGTTTAAATAGAAATCTCGAGCTCATAATCTAATTCTTAAATAGACATGCTTATCAAGAAAGAGCAGGATCACAATGTACCTTTTCTACGATTCGGCGGCCATTTTAAATTCTATTATGGGATACTCGCTGAAAAAGTTCATTAGATGCAATGTCATTGCTGCTGTATAATCCCACACAAACCTGTTTTTTTTTTTTTTTACTGGAAAAATTGTAGTTTAATCTCAAACACTAACCAGGTGTTGACGGTAGAAACCAATTTAGTACACACTTTAAAAAGCGGCTTTTCTTTGTCGACCCATTTTAAGTCGGGAGCGGTCGTCTGAAAAAGAAAAATTACAGGAAACAAAACATAAACACATCTGAATTTTAAAATACCCAAGAGGTAGGATTAGAGGAATCTGTAAGATGGGGTGCCAGAAAAAAAAAACACACAGAAAAAAAAAAAAAACAGATAGACGGGCTCTTTGCTTGTCAGTTTTGAAGACATGACTTTCCCTGCTGTGTCGCAATTGAAGTTATCCCTGACTATAAACTTACTTTGCAAGTTGTCACACACTTTCGTTTTTTTTTTTTTTTTGGGGGGGGGGGGGAGGGGGTAGGGGGGAGGGGGAAGACGGGGAGACCCAACACATGAAATATTCACTTCGACACCATACGATTGTAGCAGTTAGAAGGAAAGATTTAACAGGTCACTACCGTCGCTTAAGAGCACTGTACCTTTTTTAGTCCTGCAAAGTAAGCAGACAGGTAGTCGCGAGGTGCTGCTTGACAAACCAGAAGATTAGTTTCGTCCGTCTTTATACTGTGAGAAAAGCGGAAAATATCAAAGTGTAATGCGAGATACATTCTTGCCCTAGACCCACTTAGGGTTATGGTCAAATCATCAGAGTGTGAAGTACAAATAACCAGCGGGACTTCCGTATAAAAAACACGTGGGTCCTGGGTTGTACCGTTAGGGGGGGGGGGGAGGGGGTTAGAACGCGGTTTGGTTAACTCTTAAGGCGAAAACTGCATGACAGGAGATAATGTGCTATCTCTTAGGAATAAAAAGCGATTCAAGCCACGCCCAAAAAGCAGGATCTTTGTACCTCTTGAAGGTTCTTTTAAATTTTCGGACGAGCAGCCCCGTTCTATTTACATGGTAGTCCCCCCCAGGACAAATAAACTTACCATGCTTACGTGATAAAACGCAGCAAGTTAGAGATAAAACCCATGCCTTAAAAATGTCTGTTCACGAAATGTCCATACATCTTAGAGACTCTAAAGTTGGCGGATACAAAAACCACCATTGGAAAACCCAGGGGTTGTTGCCTGAAATAGCCTATAGGGTAAGAGGTTGGACCTTTGGGCGGACCCTCCACATATAAAAGTTTGGAGAGTACCCGTTTCCAGCCAAGGGGTGAGAGCCTATTTTAACGGAGTGTGGAATTCAATGTGTTCTTTCAGTGTCGCTGACATGAGCACAGTTCTGAGGACCTTAAGTCATTGTTGTGATGAACAAATGTAAACAACATTTTTCACATCGCAACAAGGTTTAATTTTAGTTAAATTGTGGGTATACTTACAGTGTTCCGTGAAGGACTGGCATCCACGCATATCCAACTAAATGAAGGCATAAAGGTAACGAAACTGTTACCATGATTACCATCAAGAACAAACGAGGATAATGACGACAACAATGAACAATTCTCACACACTGAATGACATTTACCTGCTACACAACAATACAAAAGCACTTAATTGAAAACTGTTGCACTGTCCGGCAAGAAAAGAAAAACTGAATCACGTGACCGAGCGTGCAACTGACATTCTGACTCATACCCAGGTCCCCAATTCAGTGTGAGAGAACTTCGTTTCCTGCCTCTTTCGCAAGCTCAGCTGGCAGGAAAACGAACAACATTATGATTTTGAATGTGGGTTATATATATCCGCTCGTCCTTCCCAATCAACAACAGACGGCCACATTCAGAATTTTACAGGAAGCGTCAACACGATGCCAAATTTAGGCATTTATTTGTACCTAAACTGCTGTCACTAATTCAGCTACAAAACACGAGTTTCTGACTTAAACTGAGGAAATTGAAGTTTTAAAAACTTTAACCGTGACGATATCACCGTCGGCAACGTAGCAACTAGTCTCCTACGTTCACGCCTATTTGGCTCATAACGCAATCTTTACTTGTCACGTTAAGGTCGCAACTAGAGGTGTGGAAAAGCCACCGTGTTGTCTTAGTCAAAATATCCGTCATCTTTACTGAAGAGCAACTGAATGAAGAATTTATTTTAAAAACGAACATTTAATTCAATAATAGGACTATCGCGTACAGTAACTATAGCAACTAACCTGGTGTTTCTATTGGCTGTGGTTTACCCTTGACTGAACCTGTGCCGCTGCTACTCTTTGTCTGTTCACACGCGATGTGTTGGAACGTGAAAAATATGTGATGCTTCTCTGTTAGTTGAGTCGGAAGATTAATTTTTACCTGAAAACGAACCGGTAAAACGATCACAAACAGCCGCAAAAATGCTTTGTTTATTTGTGCGTAACAGTAAACGAAGAGACTGAGTTAAACAGTCACATGATGAGTTCCAACATCGAGAAGGACAAGGACTGATAAGTTCAATATCACCAACAGGGTCGGCAAAACGTAATACGCCGCTGTATTTTGCAGATGGTTTGAGCTTTTGTCCAACGTAAGAGTAAGACTACAAGTTTAATACTCGCAACAAGATAGTAGCATAAAAATATACAAGCAATCTATAAGGGATACGGCCAAAATAACGTAGTCTCTGGACTACACACCTCTTCATAAAATGTGGGATTGGTGCAATGATGAACAACGGCGGCAATTGCGTGTGTCGTGAAACCAGGGCTTCCTTTCTTCTTGTATATACACTAAAATGAACAGACATTTACAGAAAATTAACAAACCACTGAACAAACTACAAGCGATGTTTATGATAAATATAAATACCACTGAAAAACATGATACCTTCACAAGTAAAATAACATGTTTTTTGACAATCGATCACCGTTTTCGAATAGCTCCGTTGTCGTGACGGGTAAGCGTGGATCGTGTAAGCTTAACCATAGAAACAAGAGCTGCGTTTTCAATTTTTTTAAGCGTAGCGTGAAAGGGGACACAGACACACTTAGTTTGAGATTCTGAAAGCTTAATATACAACAATGTAAAGGATCCCTCTACAACAGCCTAGCGCCAACACAGCTACAAAGGTAAGTTAACACTGTGACAACCATGAGTCATTGGGGAGGGTGCGAAGCTTATATCAAGTCTACCCTGACATTCACTGACTCCCAAGAACACTGTGACAAGAAATCTCAAATGAGTGTTACAAATGAAACTTCACTGAGAACATTGCTGATACCTTTAGAGGCTTCGCATTCTCGTCGTCAGAATCTCTGAATTCGATCTTGACGGAAATATTTCTTGCCTGGAGAAGAAATAGGATAGTGTAAAAACGATCATTCATTTACATGCAACCGTCTCAGCGTAATATTGTTCGAGAACGGTTTTGTTTTTTGATAGGAAACTTCAACTTTTTCATTACCTTTGAGAAAACTTTTTGGTTGCTGTAATTAAGCGACAGAGGATACACGTAAAGGTTGTTGACGTATGTAGTGTGGGGGTGGGCGGCGTCTGGGCATGTCTGACAGAATTCTTCAACTTCAACTGTTGGAAGGACGCTCAGTGAATCATCCCAAGGCTTCACGGGAACGAGTGATGACGTCATGACATCTAACAAGGCACAAGATACAGTTTTAAAGCTATGCATAATAAATCATGTGATCTAATCTATCATGACGTCATAAGAGAATTAGCCCAATGGATTTGCTGTCACTTACTCGGTATTCCTTCGACGTATTTGCTGACAGAGATGTGTAAGCTTCCTGGTATAATTTGCTGCTTGAACTTTTCCTTTCTGCAATTAAAGATAAAATGTGTACACCAGCGCTTATCTCCGGCTGCCGTGGCTTTGAGCGACCAGGAGCATTTTTTACACCCTCCCTCCCTCTCCCAACAAACACACACGTACGCTTGTGGGATGCCTGTCCATCGCAAGGGTTACCCATTTATACATCTGGGTAAAGCCTGAATTCAGAATGATAGTTTGTTGACACGGGGTTAACCAGGTAGTGGTCCGGCAAGAAAAAAGAGTTATTCGGATTAATCATGTTATCTTCCTAGAAATACTTTTTCTAAGACTTTAGGCTCATGATGATGATGTAGAAACTAAGTCATATTCATGATGGCTGTGACTTACGTTGCGCCGTAGTTTGACAAAAGTTTAATCATTTCCTCGTCACTGAGCTTTTCTCTGTCCTGTTACGGAAAAAGCACAGGTACTGACATATCAGCTTATAACCGCTAAAGGCTAGTTTTCACTAGCGACGAAGTCGTAGTCGGAGTCGTACTCAGAAGCGTAGAGCGATACGATCTAGAGAAAATCAACTCCGTCGCTTACGATCAAGTGAAAACTGCATTGTCGGAGTCGCAAACAGAAGCGGAAGAATAAACAAATGACAATGTTCGATTCCGGGCTTAGCGATTGGTCGGTTCTTCCGCTTCTGCTTCCGACTCCGACAACCTAGTTTTCGCTGGATCATAAGCGACGGAGTCGGAAGAAATGGAAACGTTCTGATTCTTCCCACTCCGATTCCGTCGAGCTTATGACTCCGCTTTCGACTCCGATTTTCGATTTTCACTAGGTCATAAGCTCTCTTATGACTCCGACTACGACTCCGACTCCGTCGCTAGTGAAAACCAGCCTTAATAGCACACCTTGGAGCAGTTTTGAAGCTACGTAAATTAACACCTCAGTTGGCCTTAAGGACGTTCGCGCGAAAATTTTCTAACACTGATTTTTTTCTAAAATTTTACCATTGAAAGATGATGAGTTAGTGATGTCAGAAATGTAAAAAAAAGGGGGGTCACCGACTTCGTTTCAGAGAGAACATGCCCAGAAGAACACCTAAATCTGAGTAAATCGGGCTTCAAAAGCGAAAAATACCAAAGTGGCTGAAAGTCCCAAAATATTGCAGTTAGAGCTTTGAAGGGAAGTGTTCTCTGCCAAATATGGTTTAAATGGACCTTTTAAGAGAATTTAGTCAACTGGTGAGGGTATTCAAAGAACAAGTTCGCATTTAGCGACCATAGTTTCACGCGCCTTGCAGTCGCAAGATGACAGAATTCCATGTCCCGTGGACAGAAATCTTCAATTTTTTTTAACTTCCCACATTGATTTTTTGTTCATTTTTGGACAATGTGGAGATAATTGTAAATTAAATCTGTTTCTGAAAAGAAAAGTAGGGGTCACCGAACGTTCAAGATCGTTAAAGCCAATCAAACATTTAGCAATGGGCACCTGCCCTATCTTTGTTCATTTTACTACTTAGCGCGCGCGCGCGATGCATGACGTGGCATGTGAATTTCGTGCGCAGTAAGGATGCGCAGTAACAATTGGCGCGAACGTCCTTAAGCCCTCATTTCAACATATAAATTCTTGCTAATGTTAAAAAACGCCTGGGCAAACCTGTTTGTAGATTGCAGTTACTTCCCCACTTTCCAGCTCGCCTTCGCTGCTGAACAACGGTCTGCAAGAATGAACGCAAACAGACAAAACAGTCATTGGTTAATTTGACGATCATGTTCAGTTAACATAAATGAAATCGTAGCAGACCTTCCACTTCGTAAGTTGGTGAAGCATTTTCTTGCATCTTGGTGCACCCTGATCTTGGCTTGGTATTATGATTTGTTGGAGTACAGTGTATAGGAGAGGTCTCACTTGCAAATTGGTCAGTTAACTTACCTAGCCCAAAAGACCTTAAACATTCACGATGGCCGCTGTTTGTTGTAACACTCTGGGCTAATTTAGCAAGAGAACAGGAACGTCACGACGACGAAGCGCGCAGAACAGATACCCAAATATGGTCAAATTAGCATCAGGCTATTCCGCATCCACGCATCCAGGTTATTCCGCGCGCCCTCCAGTCAGCATCTGCCGTTCCCGTCCTGTTGCTGAATCAGCCTATAATGCAAACTAGGCACACCATTTAATGCAGGAGCAAACATTAGTTAAAACCGCTAATTATTGAACTGGAAACTGCAAGCTAGATACAAGTAGATACTGTAAGTCGTAAAAGGACTTATAGCATACTACTCTCCTCTCCCTTCGGGCCGTCGGGGCTTCGCATTGACCACAACTAACCTGGCCGTCCAGGCAAACGGCATGACATACTGCCCCAGACTCCTGCAGCAGATCTCGGCCAGCTTGTGTGCTTTTTGAGCGGCTTTTTTCGTGTCACCAGATTTAAGGTAAGGCTCCACGCACGACCCGATGCTTCCCTGTAAAACTTTTTCTATTCTGATCACCAAGTACACCTCTGGATGGAGATTTGTTATAGAGAATACCGCCTGGAAAATTAGGCACGTAAATTCAAGCATAAGTGTATCATAGTGTAAAAATGAAGTTGAAGACAGAGAATATTTTAAGTTCATATTGTGTGGTCATTCGGGTGAGTGTAGTTCTGAAAAGAACTGCTGAAGGCGACTGACGTTTCGACAACCTGAGCAGAAGTCATTTTCAGAGTCAAGTGAATAGTGTTTGTCAGTCGATGATGTTATAAGTCTGGTCCGTTGAAAGCGATTGCTCAGTTAAGCCATGATGGTATTGGCTGAAAGACTCGTGTAAAGTTTGTCATCAGTCATTGGTCGGTTTCGATTCATCTTTTGCTAGTCAAATTTGGTCAGTTTGAGGTCCGTATATTGTTAGTCAAAATTAAGTCGGTCTGTCGGTCTGTTGGTCATGTTTAATTAGAACGCAAGTTTGCTAACAGTTCAATCAAGCATAATGGTCGAGAGCAGAGAATCGCTCCAGCATTGCAGTTCTTTGAAGATTCTCCGAAGATTTCCGACCACTAGTACTTTCCGGAGATTTCCGCAGACTCCCAAAAGTGTCCGAGGGTTATACAAACTTTTTCCGAAAATTTCCGAGGATATCCGATGACCTCCAAGGAAGATCCGAAGATGTTTCGATCATAGACACCAAAACGCTCACGTACAGATTAAGGTAATTCCTTAGTATTGCATTGCGCATCTCTACTGCGCACGATTTTCACGTCATCAGCGCGCGCACATGAGCGCGTGCACGTGCGAAATGTAAGAGATTTCCCTCAAACTAAGCTCGATAACGGAATAAATTCTCCTTTTCTCTTAAACGAGCACGGTGACCCCCGATTTTTTTTTCAGGTATTTGCTAAGAACAGTCTAATGAAGAACATATTTGAAGAGGAAAAAAAGTTTGATAGTAGAACATAACTTTTTTTGGAAAATAGTGCCCAACTGGGTGTATTTTGGCCAAGGCGAGGACTTAAGTTAACCACGGAACTGTCCGAAAAAGTGCAATATTCCCGCGACCAGGCAATCAAAAACGTCTTAAATGAAGCAATACTGCTTATGTCAATAAATGAAGCTTTACTTTCAAGACAAAACTTTGTGCCTTTCAAGTAACCAAGATTTAATTCTGTATGAAGGTGATTCGAACTTTTAACGCGCAACCAGTAAAAATACCCCATTTTAAGAGCCTGCTGACGCGTAAACAAGCACGGTGACCCCATTTTTTTATTGCATTTTTGTTATGTTCATATCATGAATGTTTATTACGCCAAGTTTCAAAAAAAGTTTGATAGTAGAACAATTTCAAGGGAATTACCTTAAGGGTCAAACATGACAACAACATTACGTCATCGACATCACCACAGTGAAAATTTATCGTACTTTTTACTCGTGGAAATCCTTTTAAAACAATGCAGTTATAAAATAAAACACTATCCACTAGTTTTACCTTTCTTGGAGAGGAGTACTCCAATTCATGAGTACTAATCTCTTGGTGATCAACACCATTGCCATTGGCTTGACCATTCTCGATCAGTTCCGACCCTCTTAGCATGTCCACAGTGGATGGGTGGTTAAGATCACAATGGAAATCCTCAGAAATCTTTGCACCTTGTTTAGCATCAAACAGCGAGATCGACAGAAAGAACGGCTCAATGTTCACCTCGCTGCCGTCGTGCAAAGTTCTTAACAGACGAAACTTTAGCTCCTCAACCTCAAGCACGAGGCGCAATCCAAAATGTTGCTCAAAAACATCAGCGTCTATACGCGCATCATCATAATTTACACACGTACCGTTGTTATCTAGGTCGTGCACGAGAGAAAAGAGTTTCTTTCGATCATCCTTCCTTCGCCTAGCGTTCAAAACCTCGGTTTCTTTCGCGAATTCTACAAGTTCAGGATGTTTGCTACTTTTGAGACTTTCTCTCAAAGACTGGTGTAATTTCGGTGCTTTCACTTTGGAGAGCACCGCGTTGAAACCGGAGCTTTTGCTGCTCGAGTCCATATCGATTCCAGTGACTTTGCACAGACATGAAATCCAGGCATCCATATCCGACTGACTGTCCGCTATCAAGCTGTATAACTTGTCTTGGATATGAAGTTCAAAGCCGTACATCCGTCCTTTTACTCCCTGAAATGATGATCACAGTTACGATGTCTTAGACGATATAACACTGTTCAAGACTTCGTTTCATCCATAATCAGATTTGACTGAATCACAACGGCTTCTTCTGTCATATCCCGCCTAGATAAAAGAGACTGCTGTCTCGCGAGAGCAAGCCGGTTAATGACTGCAAGTTCCAATGGCTAATTACCTCTATAAAATGAGCCTGAGGGAATCATGGTGGTTGTATTTACATGTATCAAAACTAATATCCAGTTCAAGATGATAAATCCCACCACTACTAAAGATTAAAGGCAGGCACATCTCATACAGGGAATTGGCCATTAGTGAACTTCTTGTGAGGCACGAGGGATCTTGAGTAACTACAACCCTTTAATGCCTAAACCCACAAATTCAAATTACTGTGCCTTTATGCATGTGAACGTCCTACGTACCTTGGAGATGTGAGTGCACGCATCCAAATAAAGGACTCCCCTAGCCATATTGGTGTTGACGTCGTCCTAAACAGGCAAACAGAGACTTAATCTGACGCTTTTACCACGTGCTTGTTAAAGTCTTCTCCTCTGCACTTCTGGAAGAAACTTCAACTTCTCAAGCTGCGACTCGCCAAATTTGGATCAGTCTCTAACTCTTGTTTAAATTATTTCGCCATCTACAGTGTGTTGCCATTACTAAGTCAAATAGCGCATCCATTTATACCAGTTTAAATTCTTTGATTTACAGCAACGAGATTTGCCTCAGAAACTTCCCTAAGCTAGCCAAGTTTACCAAGGAGGCTTAAATACGTTATGTTGTCATCATAAATTTCCCGAAAGCCATATAATAAATCCTTTATTGACCAAGCTTTTTTGATCAATATGGCTGGATATTGGCCTCGTTTTTCTTTTTTCTTTTTTTTTTTTTTTGAGTTTATGGACCTCGACTCCGTCTCAGCACAAAAACACGAAAAAAAAAGAACTTGGCCAATATCCAGCTATATTGACCTCACGCTTGGTCAATAGCACATATTTCTTGACCTGCTGGATTAATATCTCCGGGCTGATCTACCATCGCACCATTATAGGATAAGTCTCGTATGTGCGCGGAAAACCAAATAACTGACTTACATCCAATTTGGCCTGCAATGCGTGCATAGAGCTATACTGAAAAAGATAAATAAGACTCTCTGAAAGCACTAGCGACAGGCCCATGGTACTTGACAATAGTAACAGATTCTTACCTTTTTGTACTCTAGAACGTATGAGCCGTCACTTGATATCTGCTTTAGATGAAACCATCTGCGCTTGAAGTTCTTGAAATAGGGATTTTACACAAATCTTAGTCCGAGTATTTGGATGGGCTTATGCTCACGATAGCACAAGTCAAGCAATGACTTTGTGCTTTTTATAGATTGAAGCAAATGCCTATCAACAATATTATTGTATCCTTTACAACTTCTTCAAACATAATTATATTTAAGCAATAGATCTAAAGTTTCTATGGTTTATAGGCTGATAAACCATGCGGGATGTTGGTAGAACACAAGAAGAATTAATTCGTAAACATCCCAAGTGGTTTATCAGCCTATAATAATTCAGAAAAGCACAATTTTTCCATGAGTTTACCGGCACAATAAACCATGACTGATTGACCAATCAGAGTGCGCACATTGATTTGTTATGATATAAAATACATTAACCAGCTGTTGATTGACTGGCCAGTGATTATGCATTGTGTTATTGGTTATTCAGGCTAATGAACAATCCATTTGGAAAAAAAAATGTCGACTCTGTAGTTTGAGGATGGAAACAGGAAACATTGTCTGTCTTTTTATCACGCTAAAGAAACATGAGTGGCAGTTTGGAGGACAAGAAAATCCTAAGCAATGTTAGCCATGGTTAAGTGACTTCACAGCTTCAGTTCTTACAAGGAATGTTTCAATCTATAGTGCAACTATTATTTACGTCAATGTGGTCATGATTATATGTTACCACATATTCGCACAGAGCGCTTTAAGCGCTGTTTTATAAATAGATCTCTTTTTAACTTTATCTAGGTTAATGTTTGTAGGGAAGCATGTATAGGAGGAGCCTTTCTCCCCCCCCCCCCCCCTCCCTGCAACACCCTATAGGGTATTTGGAAGGGAATACTAAAATGACAACTGGCTTATTTAATACCTTTGCTCCAGGTGTTCCATTATTCTCCCCATGAAATGGAGCTTTAGTAAGGTAGCCCTGTTTGGAGATGCCTTTCTCTCGTAAAGGACTCATCATCACTGCCTGAAAATTGATACGTAATTATAAAAACTAATAGTAAATCACAATGGGACAGCATTACTGTTGGTAAAATAGTCGTACGTAACATGATGAACACAGTATTAAAATATTGGGAGCAATTCAAAGTTACCAAAACTGCACCACTTTAAATTAGTTTCAGTATATATAGAGTTATTTGCCTTAAGGACATTCACGCCCATTGCTACTGCGCATCTCTATTGCGCACGCTATTCATTAGGCACATGCGTGCCACATCATTTTCAAGCGTGCGCACTGAGTCGAAAACTCAACAAAATATAGAGCTGATGACCTTTGCATCAACTTGATGTGCGAATATTTTTGTTGAATGCTCGGTGACCCGGCCACTTTTTCTTTGGCAGATCACTTTTCTGATTCTTTCCATCATACTAAGAAACGAAAAAAATCTGCACTTGTATTGAGAAAATCGTTTTGGATCGAGAAGTTAAGAAACAAAATTTCCCTTCATTTGTCGAATGATTTTTGAAAAATATTCTATAAAAGCAATAGAAAACTTTTTTCCTGTGTTTGCATAGCCTGTATATTTTGTTGCATAATATTTTACTGTCTTTGCTTGAGCTCCCTATGATTCTTGCAAAACGAGTTCAGTGACCCCCATTTTTTTTTTTTATGTTTTTAATCTATTCTTATCATATTCTACCTGCAGTTAAAGTTTTAATAAAATCTGTATGTGACTGTAGTCATCTGATCATTGGGTTAGGATCAGGGGCACACTAATATACTGTATAGTAGTTAGCTGGAACCCTATTATTGTACCTTAATAAAGGAAGTCAGTGCTCTGAAGTCAGTTCTGTGTTTTATCAGTAACATCAATTAATCTTATTCATAGCAGACCTCTCAAAGAACAGAAGTGCAAAAACAGTGAAAAGAAATTAAATTCTTATCACGTTAATCCCTTCTTGTTAAAATGTACCAACAGGAAAGAGACAGCCTATAGTCCTGCACCCCATGAGAATTACAAATGTTTAGTGGGTTGAATTATGTACATGTCTGTACTTTCTCCACCTGATTTACAAAATCCACTTCATCTTCATGGACATCCATCTCAAAAACTTGCTCTTCAAGTCCTTCTCCTGGAGATGGTCTGATGAATAATAAATTTAAAATATTATAATAATTAATTTATCAATGACTAATGATTTTTCTGTTGGATGAAACATTGGCAATATTGCATGCATGCGTACACACATCCATACATGTACACCCTCAAAGCTCATGAAAATAAGGACATTTGGAAAAAAATGAGATAAAATTTAACATGTGGTCATTTACTACTTTTAAGAAAATTTAAAATAATGGGAAACCCTGTGCTTGATGCATTAGGACATATTTAGTTCTTTTTTAATTAAGCTTACCTGGGAAGTTTGAGATAACTGCCTCCATAGCTAGCATACTTGTTCTCAATACAGCTCCAGTTGGCAGTGTAAAATCTGATACACTAAGACAGGACAAGTAAAAAAAAGTACATATTAAAAAAAAAGAATGGCTTAGTCATCTGAGAAAAAAAACAAGAAATACACACTCAAGGGAAGTTCTCCATCTAATACAATATACTTTAATTTAGTGAACTTTAAAAATTTTTAGGACTTAGTAGACTGGAAGACTGTCAAAAATAGGCCTTCTGCAGTCACTGATGAGTACAGATACACCTAATTGCAATAACGTTGTCACAGAAAAAAGCAAAAGGCAAAAAGCCAAATAGGAATTAATTAGGGAAATTTAAATTTCCATTGTTCTTAGACACTGTATATGAACGAAAAATGCAGTTTTTTATTCATGACATTCATTTACATTATATTTTTATTCATGTACAGTATCTGAGAACAATGGAAATTTAAATTTCCCTAATTAATTCCTATTTGGCTTTTTGCTTTTTGCTTCTTTCTATGACAACGTTATTGCAATTAGGTGTACATACAAAATTACTTTTTTTCCCCTTCACCATTTTTTTGTTTTGGTGGTTGAAAATCGCTTCGAATTCTATAAAAAAATGACTCATTTATAGTGTACATGTCCAGGGTATAATGAATCAAGTTATTGATATTGGCAGATAAGAAGCAAAGTCAAATGTTAATGAGCCTCAAGTCACAGCAAGCACTGAGATCTAATACAATTACAACTTCTCTACCTAAGACATAAATTAAGTAAGAGATGCAGCTCTTCTTCCAAGCCTGCCCAATGACAAGTTCCCCCAACTGAAGTATTTTGGCCACAAATTACATTTTTTTACTGTCTTTGAGATTCCCTTTCATCCCTTAGATCAACTAAGCTACTGTGCAACATTGATTAGAAAGATGGAGAGTAGCAAATTTGACAAACTAATCAAAATAATTTACTAACAATGGGAATAAGAGACATTTTTTTAAAATTTAAATTCAAGCATTATGGTCAAATGTGTAGTTCTGACTTGTGAGCAATCCAGTACATTTGGGTACATTAAAGAGGTACAGTATATGTAACGACAAGGACGATCAAAAGTAAGAAGGGGTCCCCCCCCCACCCAGGCCCCTCAACTAGATCCGCCACTGTGTAAACTGTGTAGTCAGACAATCATGGCATCGGAATGTCATGTATAAAAATAATGTTCACATATCAGCTCCATTCAGGGTGATGATGCATAAAAAAAATATTTTAAAAAATAATTGCCCCCGCAGGGTTTTGGCCCAGAGGCCAAAACCCGAGGAGGCATTATAGTCTCCCCCGTGTATACATATAAAGAATGTATGAAATATTGGTGTAGTATGCAAATCAATCCCGATTTGATGAAACTAGGCGCACACGGTGGTCTCGGGTAATTGGGTCAGGTTTCGCCATCTGCGAGCGGCATTTCAAGGTCAATACGGCCTGCATTACAAATCAATGTAATCAAATAATTCGCTTCAAAGTGGCCGAGATGCTCAAAGATCCTGAAGATGGATTTTGGGAGAAATACAGCTCAGAGGGTATCGTAGGAAATTCTGAAGTATACTAGAAATTCGAGGCTAGTGTGGTTCAGTTGCAACAATAGCTAAATACGTTTCCGATCGTCAGCGTTCAGTCAGTTTTACCTTTGCCATCTCGTTTATTTGGATCGCTTATTTTTACTGAGTAATCTTACGTAGCGCAGAGGCCATGTGACGGCTGGGTGACTGGCAGGGATCCAAATGTAAATGTAAATGTTTTGCGGCATTTTCGTTGAGGACGGAAAGCTTTACTCTAATTTGCATATATGGCGACTGTAATGCCACGATACTTCTGCTTACATCTCGGAAAAAATCTCGACTTCTGTTCTGCTTTCGAGATACGCTTGCTTGTATCTGAAGACAAATGGTCTGTTTCAATATCACACTAGAACAACAGAGTGGTTTGATATATTTTTTTTCCAGAATGCACTTCATCAGAGAATTAAGTAAAGAATGTTGATACAATGACTTACACGGAACGTGTTGGTTTAGTATTTATGGTAAGATGCCTAAGTTACTTGAACAGTATGAGTGATATAGTTTACAAAAGAAGTATAAAATTTTAGTTTATACAAAAACGGTCAATATTTTTATTTTCAATCAGCAGAAATAAAAGAAAGCGGGGGCAGCTTTAGTGATAACTAATACTAGTTATTAATAAAGAAACAATGATGTACATGTACCTCTCGAGTGAATAAGTTTGACACTCTGGAGAGAGCATCGCCTGGCACTGTAGAATGTATTGTCCTCAATTCACGAGGAATAGCGAAGGCCTGAAAGTACAATTCAAACAAGTCAAAATATCTCTGTCAGTAGCCTGGTAAACCTGAAATAGTTATTTGTGTACAGGTTTGTGAACTTTGGCACCAAAATACTCTGTCAAAATTAATCTGATCCCAAATGAATATCATTTATTATACATAATTATAATATTGACATGTATAGTAATTCATTATGAGTCACAGCAACTGTAATCTTAATTATATGGCATGAGACCTAGTATACATCTAAATTAATTGTATTTCATGATTGTGAGCAAGGCATTATTTAAAAACAACCACTAGATAGAACTTTACAGAGTGGATCTATAAAATACAGACATGTATTTTTAGATGGAAAGAATCTCTGTTGGTTAATTTCTCAGAGTCAACATTCTTTGGCACAGTAAATGATAATTATAATGTATTGCCTAGTCAGAGTACACAAGACTACAAAAATATCACTGTACAAACAGTCACTTGTATATTTTCCCTTCTCTTAATTGCCAAGTACAGTGTATGAAGCACAAAAAAAACTAACTTAAAGACTCCTTGCACAGTATTGTTGTAGCTTGTATGATTTATAGGAAATCCTAAAAGCTCATCACAACTAAATGCCAAGCTATATTTTACTTAAGGAATCCATTAATTAGCATATTCTTTGAAATCATGAAGATTCATGAAGGCAAAACTTTTTTTCTGTGAATGAGAAAATCCTTGTTTGCCTTGTGGTCTATAACTTGCTTAGATTTTTAAAACCTAGTCAAGAATATCATTCCAAGTCCAACATGTACACATATCAGGATTTCCTTGATCAATATAAATTTAGTCTTGATGCTAAAGCCAATGAAAATAATCACTAATTATATGCAACACTGTTTAGCAAAGAGGTATAAATATCAGTGGCAAAAATTAGCATAAAATTCGATCTTTATTCACCACATAAAATAATTCGATATGAGGTCTTTAATTTCTTTTTTTTTTTGTACAATGCCTCTGGCCCGTTTGAAGCACCATGCTTGCACAAAACCAAAATTAAAATCTGAGAAATCTATTTGAAGGTTTAAATATATGTACATATTTCAATTGCTGCGAATGCTTACTTCACAATGATAGGTAAATAGTGTGACATGCATACTTTGACTAATTGTTAAAACCAAAATGAAAGTGAAGGGTTGATTTGTGATTTCAGGAAAGGGTGATGCAACATTCTCGACATTTAACATTCATTTGGAAAATAAATAGATACAAGTTTTGTTCATTTAAAAAAGCGATTGCAACACCTGGTTGCAGAGTATTGTGTACAGAAATCATTCGCTTTAGTGACCATTAATTTTCTTGCACATCCGAAAAATTGATGAAAACACAGCTTTGTTTACCAAGGTTTTCGATCCTCAGTTTCAGGTCGTCGCTCATTATCAGTAAATCGGGAATTTTATCAACTGCGAAAAAAATAGAAGCTCTAGATTTCCTTGGAACTAAGCCTGTTAATCTTAACCCACGCTCGAGAGTACAAATACATCCATAAAACATGTCACACAATTTCTTGAAAACAACAAAATAACATATGCCTTCAAATGGAAGTGATTTTTGACTTAAAGGAAAAGTCAAGAAGATCTTACCACAAAAAAATCAAGAATATATCTTTAAATATTAAGCGAGATGCGATTCAATGTTCAAAGCGAAGTTTCACTTGTGAAATATTAACCGGCTCATCTCTGTTCATGACAAGATTTTCTGAATGTAACTCAGTCACAATACAATTCCGGCATGAATTGTTTTGTTATTAACCTTTGACAATTTCAATGATGCGCAGATCTAAAGAGGAATATTTTAACAGGAAAAACGACTTACTCTGACTTGGAAAGAGTCATCTGGATCTAAAAATTCCGTCGACATGACAGTAGTTTTAAGGTTGTTTTCAAACGGATGAGGCGCACGATTGACGCACGCATCAGCACTATCATAAAATTTTAATATCTCACATTTGCCTGATTTGGAAACAAAATACTACTCAGGGAACAAAAAGCCAGACCTTACACATAATTAATTCTTAATTTAAGGTCAACAAACTTGATGCTCTTAGATGAGAAAAATACCTCCACAAGTAGATGGAAAAATAAAGGTAATTCTTTAAATGCCGGAATCAGTCGCCGGTGGCGGAGAAAAGATTTCGCCGACACAAAAACCTGTCCCAGACAGATTTTAGCAAAGTAAAACAACGGAATCTGAAAAATACATTTAATCCGATGCACATTTGCAACAATATATATAATCGGGCAAGTATCTCGAACACAGAGGGCAGATGTGTACATTTTACCTCTCCAACAATCAATCAATGAAATCGATCTTGCTGTTTGGAAACATTATGTTTACGCAAGAAGCCTTCAAAATGCTTTCAAGCATGTGACGCATATTTCGCACAAAGGGCGCGTTTAAAAGGGCCACTTTCATTGTTTTGGTGTTTTTAAAACCATCAATTTGCACCTGGTCGGAACAACACGGAAAAAGAGTCGGCCATGTTGATAGAGTGCAGCATTAGCAAACATTTTTTTGTATTAATATTATTATAATTATGCGCGTGAATATTCTGCGGCTAAAATCACCTCGCGCATGGCTATCTTGCGGTTGAACACAACAATAATTAGAAGTCTCCAATCGTTACTGTACTTACGATTACATCGTCCTCTGGAAACACAAGCAAAACCTGCAATGGGTCCCTCAAAATCTGAGTCCGTTTCTGCACAATTTCGTCTTCATAACTGATCGGTAGAATTCCGGTTACAACCTCCTACAAAAATATATAACAAACTCTGCGGTATTATTTTAATAAAAATACTCACTTCCTTGATAGCGCAAAAGAAAAGAAGCAATTTATCAAAGATCTAAACAATTTGTGCGTAAAACCACCCGATTGTAGACAACACGTCGGCAGTGTCAAGTCATTCCTGTTTCATAATTAAAAGAAAACACCAAGATACCAATGGCAATATTTACGAGGCGTGCATGGGGAAAGAATGTAAGCTTAATTTAGCGAAATAAAATTGAAAACAAATGTATAAACATCCACGTTAAATATCTTCAAAAAATAAATAAGGATCTTAAGCTCTTAAAATCGTTACTTTCTCGCGCATAATTAGCCGCTTTGCGCCAATTTAGCGACAGCTTTCAATCTTTTTAACAACTTGAACATTCAGCTTACAGACAAATTGCCTTCCACTTGTTTCGTCTGCAAATGGCATTTAAATTTTGGCTTGAGTTTTTGTCTGGAAGATATCCCTTAACACAAAAAGCTCTCAAGGAAGATAGATGCTAAGCTAATATCCCACAAGATACTGTTCCCTTGCAGAGCTCATAAAGACTAACAAACTTGTTAGCGTGACCCAACAGAGATCATCAAAGGAGAGAGACACTATTACAAAATCATTAAAACTTCTCCCACCTTTAGAGGTCTTAAACTAAACGTGCTTTCACTAGAGGTGAGTGACTTGATGTCCACTGCAGAAACCGTAGATTCACGGTCCTTTCTGAGTGCTTTACTTATTTTCCTCTCTGACATAGCTCACGGCGTTTTGAAGGGATAACATTTGCCCACGTCTCATCAGGCGGCCATGTTTGATTCATAAAATATCGTGCCTCGCTTGCGTGTTGTCACTTGAACAAAGATCAACTGATAATACTACCCTCCCCTCCCACGTTATAATTGTGGGAGGAGTGAGAGCAGAACTTATGAAATTTGTGTAATTACCCTGCAATCAAAAGTTTTTTTCAGGCATTTCGAGCTCCAATAGTGACCCTCTCTATATTACAAGGCTTAAGATAAAGAAAAAATCCTTAGAAAAGTTAAATTGGTTCTTTGCGTGCCGAATTGTTCTGTGACATTTCTGTCAATATGAATGCATGACATCATGTTCAATTACTTTACTCAAATATTTTGAAAAACGGAATATAAAATTACCGGAAAACAGTTTGAGATCCATTAATTAAACTAAATTAAGTCCTTGCCTCACACAAAGAGAACGAGAGATATATCTACAGTAAAAACACTTCACTGATGTTATCCGATTTATCAGCTAACAAGAAGCATTCCTGTAACCAGTTAGGAATTAGGACGAGGAAATACGTGCCATAAAACTGCACGTACAAACATCAAAGAGCTTTCAAAACAGAAAAAACGTTGAAGTTTGTAATTTTGATCAAACAACACTGAAACACTGAAACAAGTAACTAAACGCAATTAAACCAGAGTATGCTTTTACCCTAAATGGAAACTACCTGCAGTATGTGGAATTTTACATAAACGGTATTTGGTCAAGAAATTAACACGAGCTCACGGAAGCTGGGCGAGACTGCGGGATCGAGTACCACCCGGAAATGTTCCGGAAAACTGCGAGACGGGTGGCAAAGATGAATCATTTAGTCACGTCATTAGATTCTTCAATTACCGTGAATGGATAAGCAAAAGCAAACACGCGCTTCCTGATGGCGAAATAAGAAATATTTAAAAACAAGCTTGTTTAAAGAAGATTTTTCAGTTGCAGGTTAACTGTTCTGATTGCCATTCAAATGTTTGTAGAGTAAATATTTTGGCTGGCTGGCTGGCCTCATCTGTAATCGATCTGGCCTTTCAGATATCTTGCTGACAATGTATAGTAGAAAGCGATGTAGAAAGCGATATACATATCCGCATATCCGATCCAACTTTCCCAAAACACCCCCCCCCCCCCCTCGCCTATACCCCATTTCCTTCAGAACAGAGAAAAGAAATCGATGGCGCGAGGATTTAGAAAGCGATCACTAGGCATGAGTTTGGCTTACCTTGAGAGCTGAGTCTAACCCATCTTGAACATTTTCCACGAGGTAAACCTGTAAAGAAAAGCATTCGACTATTAAATCAAGCGTGACTCGAAGTGTTGCAAAAAAAGATGGAAAAATACGATGAACAAGGAGTAAATACGAAGTAAGTACATTTCAACTCTCCGTATGAATCAAGACAGCTAAACTACTTCTAACTAATCTACAAACGTGAGGTAAGAGGAGGGCCGAGGGGCCTAGGGGTGCGTCCATTTCTGAGGAACGAGGAAAACTCCAACAGATTTTTTTTTGGTGACGAGACACTCAATCAACAGTTTCCGTTTTTTCTTTCTTTCCTATCTTTATTTTGCTTTTTTGTCTGTTTGTTTCTTTATTTGTTTGTTTGTTTGTTTGTTTGTTTACCTGCTCTTGTTTTCCGCTGGATCATTTTTCTTAATCATGGTTGCAGCTGGGGAATGCGATAAATATAGTTTATATTATTTCTGCGACTAACTTTCTGTTGCATAAACCTGAATACAACTACTTATCAAAAGGCACTGCAAGGGGAAAGAACTAGGATGCGATATCTCGCTACGCCGAATGCATGGCAGGGTCTGTTTGCTGTTGTTGCTGCTGGTGTTGTTGTTGTTGTTATTGTTGCTGTTTTGTTTTGTTTCGTTGTTTTTCTCTGTCGCCGGAAGGGAAAACGAAACAACTTGAGTTCTCAGCCAACTAAAGGAGTGATGATGCTCATGCATGCACTGAAATAGAACACATCCTTTCACATCTTAATCCTACCCTGCTAGGCTTCGAAGCATAATGAAAACCAATCACACTACTTAATTGCAGGTTATGTATTCAATCTGTAAAAGTAACTGTAATTGGACAATGAGTGGCCTACAGCCGTCATCAAGCATTTCATGTCATGTCATGTGTACTGGTCGATCTAGGGTTTCCTTACAGACCTGAGTTTCAAAAACGAAATTAAAGCTTCATGACTTTTCATCGATTTTCAAGATTTCATGAAGCCTACCAAACTTCGAAATAAAGATTTAGAAGCAGTTTCCAAAACCCGGGTGCGTTACAAGCAGTTGATCCACCGCACTTCAAAAGAAGTCTTAAAAAAAAGTTCGATCAGTGCCACAATTGTAGCCATCATATTACAAAACTTCTATCGAAATCCTGTCCTGTTTCATTATCACAATACTAAGCCGCACCTCCATTTTGAGCTTAATATAATTTCAAGATAAAATATTTGTACCACGTGACTTCAAAAGTGCACAGCGGACATGACACATTGGAGAAGCTTGATATTTTCGTTTCTAGAGAAGACTGACAATTCAGTCTTTTAACTTTCCTGGGCTCTTGGTGGCTCCTATGAAATGATGGAAGAGTCTGTTATAAAGAGAGTGCCTCGAGAGTTTCTAAGGCCGCTAATACAGTTGTCGCTGACACGATAAAATCCGTGGTCACGAAACGCTACGTGAGGTGTTCCATACCAAAAGGAAACGAAAATATAACTGATAAAAATGGTCACAAACCGATAAATATTCATTTGTTTTACAGGAAACCAAAAAAAATAAACAGATAGCTGACAGGAAAACAAGAAAGTCGTTAGTACGTATGAATTAGCAATACAGTCATGGAAGAATGCTTTTATGTCCAATGCATGAAGACGAAGCTAAACTATAAAATTAAAAAGTCATTAGAGATATAAGACCCAATAAAAGGTATCTTTCCAATCAAATAGAAAATATCGACCGATAAATGGGCAAACAATCACAAATAATGAAAACGACAAAAGGAAAGGGATAACTAGATTCGGCTTTAAACGATAACTTAGCCACGATTGATGAGCAAAACGTTCGATTTTTCATGAATTAACTGTACTTTAATTTGCACTCAAAGTTAACCTATATTTATGTTAACTAATATCATGACTCACGTCAAACGATCCTTTCCGTTTAAAAAAAAGTTACGAGGTTACCAAGCTCACGAAATTTTTAGCCATGGCTTTGAAGAACACAATTACAAACCTTTAACTTCGAAGCATTAGCATGCAGCCGGAACTAATTATTCAACCTTATTAATGTGCAGGAATAAAACTTTATTCGATAAGTGTCAACAAACAATGTTGCGATATCGTAAGCTGTCTCATTATATTACATTCATGGAGCCGAAACAATGGTTAACAAGCTGCAAATGAACTGCTTTTGGTGTGCAAAGTGACTCATTTTAAGTATTAATTAAAACGAAGTGGGGGGTTCCCAATTTTTGGGGACCACCGATTGCAATTCCGAGCGTAGAGCTCACAAAAGTCACGCAATTCAGTGAATTTTTTTATCACTTAGAAGGCTGAACACTTTTTGAAGGTAAATCACAAAAAAAACCTTGCTCTAAAAGAAGAAAATGAATGTGAAAAAGCCTGTAAGGATTACTTTATGTAACTCGAAAAAAAAAGTTACAAAATTGTATGAGTACTGACCGTTTCTTGGGTGTCATTGTCCCTACACTTTGATTTTGTCCTCCTTGCCAGTAGCTTTGGGCTACCGGATGTTACTTTTGCCACGAAGTCAGAATTGGCGAACTTGGAAAGAAAGTCGAAAGCCTTCTCGCCGGTGAAAGGCGACCGAGGTCGAGAAATCTTCCGCTTTGATTTCAATGTGGCGACTTCGATCGGAGCGGGTTCGTCGCGACGATTTACCGGTATAAACTGAGTCGGAGATGGCGGTGAAATTCGGCCACTGTCGTCAACAGAAGTTTGCGAATGCCCTCGAGGTTTCTGTTGGACAAGCTTGAAGATCGAAGTATCGGAAAACGAGCGCGCTTTGGTGCCTAAACCTGGGCAAGGAACTGCCAAAAGAGCCGTTTCATGGCAGGTGACTCTCTCGCATTCCTCCATAGCAGAACTGCAGCCTCCCTAGCGCGAGGTCAAAGTCATCACATAAAATACATGCAAAATCGTGAATGTTTATCTACCGTTTCATAGAGATAAGGCTTTCAGAGCCTATGATTTATGACAACACTTCAAAGTTTGTCAATAGATATCAAAGGCCAGGATTAAATATCGCAGCGACCAATACTGAGGAACAATGCCAACAACAAACAGCAAACTAATACAAAACAATAGTCGATCCGACTTCCTCTTTTTTCAGAATGTTGCTTTCCAGCTTATCTAATCATCCATGACCGCAAGTTGCCGTCTATTTCCTCGAAGAAAATAACAAGATTATACCAAGCTTTACCGATGTACAAACACACTTGACGATGTTGTGGTAGGAAGCCTCTTTAAAAAAAAGACCACCCAGTATTTTGTATCCGCCTTTCTTCGAATAACCAAAGCATCTAAATAATGATTTGCCATTGTAACGAAGGATACAAATATCACTTTTGCGCACGAAATATTTTTTAGACAAAGTCATTCAATTTTGCACAAAACAAATTAAAATTTAAAAAGTGCTGAGGCTCAAAGGAGATGCTTCTGTTTTGTACACCTCAAATGATAACATGCCTCCTGTCAAAACGTTTCTTTTTTGAAGCAAAATAGAAGTTTGCGGATGTTTTTAATTTACGAAAGGCGTTTACTTAGCAGCAAGAATGTGAAAACAAGACATTCAATGTAACTTTTTCACAGCATGGCTTGCTACTAAAACACATTTCGACTGGCTGGCGTCATATATTGTTCTTTGATTTGATGGGTAATTTAGAAATGCAGATTTAACTGAGATTTTTTTTGTAACCCCCTAAAATTGCTACTGATACTATTATGAAGAAAAATAATAACAAAATTGACCTCCAAGACATGACCCGCTTCGCAAAATTGCGCATCCGCTGACCACAAGGGAAATTTAATTCCCGACGCCAGCTGATCTCCGATACCCGCACTCGTTCAACCGAGCAGGCACTGGCAACATACAGGTCATAAGTGAATAGCCGTGAAGACAAAAGGCTGGAGTCTTGATTTCAAAAGTCACCCGTCGTTAGTCACAGAGATGACGCGAATTGACAAACAACGGTAGTGTGCAGCGCTGTATCTTAACAAACAGTTTTGTTTTGTTTTTTGCAAGTTTGCTTTTCTTAAACAAAAAGATCAAAATAAATCTGAGAACAAGATTAATTAAACTTTAGAAACTGTATTGTAACTCAATACCCATGTTTTGTGAATAGCGTTATCGTGTCAAAGCTGCTTGCTCATAAATCCTTGAAGTCTAACGTGATCTCAAAATAACGACATGAAAACATGGGAAACCGAAATTACTGAATTAAAGATGCCAAGGCGGGAGTATGGGTAATCCAGCTGTATGTTAGCATTAGGAATGTCCCTGCTAGGCATACCTGAAATCAATTCGGCTCATATGGACACGTTGCTCACCTGCAATGAGGGTGGGCCTAGGGGCCTATTAGAAACCGAAAAACCGCGAAAAAAATCGCCAGAAACCGCAAAACCGCAAGAAATTTCGTCCAAAACCGACAACCGAAATAAAAGACCTCACTGGAAAAGCTTTGGTAGGCTCCAGAATCTTTCTTTCTTTTCAGTTTAATTTTTATACGTCTAAACTTGTTTTACTTTCCTAAGTTCTTTCTACGTATTCCCTCGTTAGTGCAAGATTCATCATAGTCTAAAAATTTGCTAATTTTTTTAAATCGGCCCCACAGACCAATAGCAATGTGAAACTACAAAAAATGCACAGTAAAATGATTGTAAGCGATTTTTGTTTAAGGTAATTCCCTTGAAATTGTTCTACTATCAAACTTTTTTTGAAACTTGGCGTAATGAACATTCATAAAAATGCAATAAAAAAATGGGGTCACCGTCCTTGTTTACGCGTCAGCAGGCTCTTAAAATGGGGTAGTTTTACTGGTTGGGAGTTAAAATTTCGAATCACCCTCATACAGAATTAAATCTTGGTTACTTGAAAGGCACAAAGTTTTGTCTTGAAAGTAAAGCTTCATTTATTGACATAAGCAGTATTGCTTCATTTAAGCCGTTTTTGATTGCCTGGTTGCGGGAATATTGCTTTTTTTCGGACAGTTCCGTGGTTAACTTGAAGTCCTAGCCTTGGCCAAAATACACCCAGTTGGGAACTATTTTCCAAAAAAAATCATGTTCTACTATCAAACTTTTTTTTCTCTTCAAATATGTTCTTCATTAGACTGTTCTTAGAAAATACCTGAAAAAAAAATCGAGGGTCACCGTGCTCGTTTAAGAGAAAAGGAGAATTTATTCCGTTATCGAGCTTAGTTTGAGGGAAATCTCTTACGTTTTGCACGTGCACGCGCTCATATGCGCGCGCTGATGACGCAAAAATTGTGCGCAGAAGGGATGCGCAATGCAATACTAAGGAATTACCTTAAGGTGGCTCACTAGAGTTTTTCTGAGGCTCGATAGCGCGCGCTACCATCGCCTGCCAAACGTCAGTATTAATCGCGCGTTCACAAATGACGCAAGTAGCCCTAAGAAGAAAGCAAATCACTTCGGCGCTTGAAAGGCGTTGAATCAGTTTGGTATAAGTAGCAATAGTTTCAAAATCCATTCAAACATGTGTTTAAGCCTTGGGCCAAAAAAGAATGACAAAAAACTCTATAAATAACCGGTAAAAGAGCTCTAATTTACTCTTGCTTTCTCGCATGCGATACATGGCGTCACATGAGCGCGCGCCTAAATGAAAACCCACGCGTGATATCACGCGTGTTTTTCTGATTTTTGTGACGTCATGTGAGAAAATAATTGCTAATTTTCTTGCGTTTCCTTCGGTGAAAATTTTTTAAATTTGGCTCAGTTGTAACCACATACAATTCCTATTGAATACCCTATTTTTGTTAAAATCTGTCAGAGCTAATTTCATATATTTAGAATAATGACAAATTACAGAATATTGGAAAAACCGTCTGAACAACCTTGACTTTTTTTCCATTCAAAATGTTAGGCAGTGTCATTTCCATGATGTGGCGAAGTATAAAAAAATTTCACCGAAGGAAAGTATAAATATTGAGGAGTTTTGGTCAAAATGAGGAAAATATCTGCTTGTCATCACACGAGATGTTGCCATGGTAACGGCTTTAATCCAAAAATTGACAATCAAAATAT
>JAHPZR010016462.1:0-15000 GCA_019787425.1 Platygyra sinensis | reverse complement strand
CTGTCCACTCGGAGCCCACACTATTGTTTTCTTAGCATCACTGAGCATCACTGACCATCACTGCTGGAAATATAAAAACAAATCTGTCAACAAATCCATTTTATAGACATTACATAATAGACCAACTGCAGCGCGGATGGCTTCGAAAATGTCATGCTAAAATGAGCGGAATGAAAGTTCGCACAGCGCGCTCTTGCAGTTCTATCGACTCGGGGTTTCGCTTCTCGCCAGCCATCAGCGGATCAAAACCTTGCATGAGCTCGCAGAAGAAGGAAAGGGGTGCGAAAGGTCAACTTTTATTTGCAAAAACATGCTAAAAATGTACCCAAGGTTGAACACTTTGTATGCAGAAAGAATTCAGCTGGCTTAACTGATGCAAATCAAACCTGGAATCAAAATTGTCATCACTCGAAAGTGACTGGGATCCTTGGAAAACAGGTACATTTTGAATGTGCACGAACGCATTGCGTTTGTCGTCTTGTTGTTGTTGTTGTTGTTGTTAAGAATCCGTTTACATTCCTCAAGGTATTAAGGCCAGAATAGTTTATTAATTTTTATTTGCATGTGTACAAACGTCTGCTGGCCCCTCAGAGAACGGTTAATTGGCATAGCTGCTGTACAAAATTCAACGAAGTTTACTGAAGAATCCGAATAAAATTGATCAATTTTCCGTATGAGCTGAGAATTGGTCCAAGTTGTAACTGTCAGCTGTGAAATAACGCATTTTTTTAAAACTGATTGCTGAGATTTAAGATCTACAGATTTATGCATCGTTGCGAATGGGCCGAGGTTTTAACAGTAAAAGCTGAGAGATTGAATTGTCAACTGAGATTCAAGAATGCCAATTTTGGCCCTCTGTCGAGAAGAAACAAGAGCCGAAGGGCATGACACGGAAATGCGCGATTTTTTTTTTCTTTGTATATCAACGAAAAATTTCCCTATGACTCCACAAACATTTCAAAACCAAACTGGGTTGATATAAAACAGGTGATGAAAATGAAGTTTCTCCTGCCCGGAGTTTTCCTTGAACAAAAATCCAAAATGACCTTTTAAAGTGTGAGTGTTTTGTATTAAATCTGTGAGATCTTATATAATTCACTGTGGATGGAGATATTCAATAGAATCTTATTTTAAATTTGGGTCTGCAATCGACGGACAGACTTCCCAATTGTCCACAAATTAGATAAACTTCTAAGAACTTCCTGTATTGTTTTAGACAAATCTCCAGGGACTTTTAACACTTTCTAAACAAGATTAAACTAACGACATGTACGTCATTTACAAGGTTCTGTTGCGTAAGAAAGACAATTAAGCGCGTTATCGCGAAAACATTTTTAAAAAGAGCCGTCGGCGTGGAAATCACTGAAGTGGGATAAAATAAACATTGCCACTTTTTGTCCTCATCTCGCGAAAAGAACAAAAGACGTCTTTCCGCTTTTTGAAAGGTTTGATTATGCTAATCGATAAAAGAACAACACGGGTTTTCAGCACTTTATCTGGTCTGTGTGTACCTGATGCTAACAGAAATAACACAAAAGTCGTAGTCTGAAGAGAATCGAGACTTAGCGGTCACGATATGGTTCCCTGCGGCAAAACATCAATCAATGGATTTTAAAACAGTTAGCGCTTGGTAATGGTTACAAGAAGTTTAATTGCAAATGCTTTTGAACTAGCAATCTTCGGCTTTAACTTCTCTCTGCTGTGTGATGACTGTATGAAACAAAATAATGCAAACAACACGAGAGCGACATTCTCCACCGAGGTCAAAACGTAGATAGATTGGATATGCGAAACATCGAAGACGTATTTTGTTCCACTCTTCCGCAAAGGAGAACTTTAAGAAACAGTGGGAAGACGTTACAATAACGATAGTGTCCGATCTACCGCAGTAAGTGTCAGTCGAACCCGCAACGAGCTGATCCGAGTAGCATTTGAAGCCAATGTGGGGCCGGTAGGAAAAAGCAATCTACATACCTTGAATTGCAGCATTAGATTAATCATGCCACAATGGCTATTCTTAGTAACAGCCGTGAATCTCTTGAGCGTGACGCCGCCATGTTATGTTCACTTAGGGAATCGTTTAGCTGTACGAGAGAACACTTACAGTAGCAAAGACCCTTCCTAAACGAGCTCAACATCAACTAGTCCCCAGCTACAGACGTCCCTCGCCAGTGCGTGCGGTAAACTGGTCTGCGTTCGTCAACTTCCATCCGCTAAACGTTAATGCTAATCATTTTACCCGTCGTAACGTGAGCTTGATTTACCGGCACCACTCGACCTTTAATATCTTTAATAGTTCAAGAATAGTGATTATACAAACCTAACTGTTTCTGCGGAGTCTTTCAGAGAATAAGCGGGCCACCTTTTATGTCCACACGCGGCTAATGTATCTGTGCTGCGCCATTTTGGCCAAAGGAATGAGGACAAATGAAGAGGGTTTTGTGACGCAACTAGGGGCATGACACCGATACTACGGGGTCTACAGGCCGAAGACAGCGGCATACCTTACGGATTTAGTCTATTCAGATGTCTTAAAAAAAGTCTAACAAGTCGTCTTCGGGTTACATAATACTTTGTAAAGCCGAATTTCTAACCGTAGGCATGTTTGTTGAAGTGGTCTATAAAAGTGGTATTTATTTTACACGCATGGATAAATAAATATTGATCTGAAAATTGCTTCAACCTGGAATGACTTCTAGGAGAGCTTCTGATTGATTTGAAATGAGTTACGTCGGTGATTGTATGAGGTTAATATGCTTACAACAATGTCGTGTTGGTTCGAATTGATCGGTCAAGGACATTTTTTATTGATTACACGACACCGGACACAGCAGTTAAATGAAGCAAATCTCGAAATACGTGTCAATATTTTACGAACTGATTCTTCACTTCGTTGGTAAAAGTTGTTTAATAAGAAAAAGTTCGGGTTTTATTATAAGCGCAGTCTTTTGTCTCATAGCACGTCGGTGTTTCAGGGTAACAAAGTATTTTAAATGCATGCATGAAAAGGGAAATTATATTGGCCCAGTTTAACTCGGTGAATGGCTTCTGTTACAATTAAAACGACTTGTTTTGCAATCAGCTCTATGAGTTACTAGAGCTCTATTACTGACAACCTATTTTCCACTTTCCGGCAGCATCTAAGATAGTCAGCTTAGGTTCAAGCGGGTTGCCTTTGGTCTCTACAATGATGCAAATCAGCCTGCCCGCTCCACATGAAAAACACCTACGATATAGATGATCTCATATCTGACTTACCTTTCGTCCCTTCGTCACCGCTTCAATGCCGAATGATTCGTCTCCCTCGCTGCTTTCTTCGGGGGTCGGATCCGACGAATTCCGACGAAAGCTGGGAATCTTAATACGCGGTAGAGCGCGATGTTTTTCCGTCATTGTTCGTTGTTCCGTCTCCGTGACCTCGATGCGAAAAACCACTAGTTCATGGTCACTTCATTCTCGGGTTAATCACCTGTCTTGGCATTCCACAGCTGCTCAATGGATCAATCAGAAATACTTAACGAGAACCTTGTCTACCATCGAGAAAAGTAAAAATGTCCCTTTACGTGCAGTGCAGAATTTTTTAGCCTTTCGTCTTCCCCTTTACCAAATCAACTCAGACTTGCGATCGCCCACGTTCTTAAATTGTAGAGGTGATATTTTCCAAACCGGATACACTCTGATATTATTCTCATAAATTCTACCTTCGCATGTCAACAATACAATTGAATATCATGTAAATAAGAACAGTGACCAATGAAAACAATGAAAAAACCTATTAGCCTTTCTGCGTTTAACATTAAAAGCAGTCTTGCGTTAACTGTAAGCTGCTCTTTGTCGTTGGAGAAGACCTGAGTGAAATAAATGAAATGATATTGCGCCGTAATCTAAGAGTTCCCTGAAAGAATGGAACAGAATTACTAACGATTGACCAGGCCAACATTTTCCGAATTACTGATGATAGAAAACTTTTACATATGGTCACGTACATTTTAATTTGTTATATAAAGCCTATTTTTAAATAGGATTCAGTAGGCAGGGGCAAATATTATAGTTTGTTTCGAAATAAAAATGTAGCCAGGAAAGTAAAACATTGTTATTTTTGTTAGAAGAGAGTTTGTCCATAACTTTCGAAAATGCGTTTACTTTATTTAGTGTTCTATTTTGCTGCCAGCCAGGTTCCAAGCATTTCAGCAATCACGGTTAAGTTTCCACCTCCCAATTTAAATTTCTTAATTTCTCGATCAAAAAACCTCCATGCACCCATATTAACGGAATAGGAATAAGGTATTGCCCATGCACACTTTTATTTGAAACATTTACCGAGGTTTTGCTCTAATTTGTGATTGGCTTAAAATTGCTTCCGTATCATTTTAAATTTACATGCTTAGAGGCAGGATGTTTAGGCACAAATAATTGTCATTTTGTGGGAAATGCTTGACTAGCTAGGAGCTAGGAGCTCGTAGCTTCTGCCAGTCGGTAACAATTGTTTTCCGATCAATTTCATTTCATTTCATTTTCATTTGTCTCAAACGCCCTTTTCCATTTAAAGAGTTCTACTAAAAATTGACCCAAGCGCTATCGACTTCTGCCCGAACAGCTTTCGAAGAAGCTTTCCTGGTTTACGATAACTGCAGAAATCTTCGCGCGCTCATTGGCTAGTTTTCATTGTCAATAAAGGGGACATACACATGAATTTATACTTTGTGCGATGCGTCAATGAGCGAGAGCGGAGAATTTGACAATTTGTTATCGTAAAAAGCGTGTGGCGTCAGTTTTTTCTTGCGTCTGTCATGTCAATGACAACAAACTTCGTCATAACATTGTCAAAGTAGTTTGTCGATCCACTCGGCTATATTTCTATCGGCCTCGCGGATCCACATGTACAGCAATTTTGACAACCGTTATGACGAAAGTCGCGATCAAAAACAGAACAGACGCATGCATAAAAAAGAAACTGACGTCAATTTGTTAATTAGCGTTTGCAAGGGCAGCATAACTTAGTAAAAATGTTTACTCTTAATTTTGTTTTAGTGAGCGGAAGAGGGCGGTTGATGGGTCTATATAACAGTGCGTAAAAAAAATCAGAACTGAACTGTCTGCGTTCAAGGGCTTGAAAAGCCAACATGTAAAGTAATAAATCGTTAAATGAATCCTTAATTATATTGTCATTATTAAGAAGTGACCGATATTTTTGTATTTTATCGCTCGAAAAGATGAAATGTTTTTATACTGCATCTCTCAGCTCTTTGCAGATACAGTCAACTCTCTCGTAAGCGGACACCCTCGGGAATTGAAAAACGTGTCCGTTAGTAGAGCTGTCCGCTTACGAGAATTATTCCCGTAAGCGGACACCAAAGAAAAATAGGGTGGATGTCCGCTTACGGGAGAGTTAATTAGCGGGTGTTAATTGTGTTTTATTGCGTAGACAAAAATAGCAACGAACGGACAGCTTGCTTTGCCTCGGACAAATTGAAATTTGTAAAAAGCGATCCCCGCTGTTCTGTTGCTCTGTTAAAGGTCATATTTTTGTTGATTTATTGCAAATTAAAGACAAATTTCATTGCCAAGAGTCAATTACGTACATGGTGTGTCCGCTTACGAGAGAGCGTAAACAAAAGAAAAATCCAATTTTCATTTTCAAAAGTGTCCGCGTCCGCATACGAGAGAGTGTCCGTTTACGGGAATGTGTAAATAGAAAGTTTGACTGAGAGGTAAAAACGGGGATTTAAAAAGCCGTCCGTAAGTAGAGCTGTCCGCTTACGAGAGTGTCCGTTAGCGGAGAGTTGACTGTATTTACTGAAATCAATCAGTTGATGGTCACCACGTGAACTATAAAACTAATAACCGAGTGACAAGTGGATAGCTACTTAGTCAGAACTCGTTTTGGTTATTAATGAAATGATGGTCTTAAATTCAGGGATACTTTTTGACAGCTAAATGATCACAAAGACTGTTCAATTAAAACTGATGCTTCCAGTGACACATAGTCAAGGGCACAGGTTTATTAATTTTAAAACTATTAAGTGTAAACCTTTGACTAAAGTTTGATTGATTGATTGATTGATTGATTGATTGATTGCATGATTTTAACCTGCTATCCAAACATGCTGGTTATTGTTTTACAGCAACCCAGCTATTGCTTTACGTTAAAGAGAGACAGTCAGCTTTGGGACCGCGCTGACCTGGACACTAGTTTTCTCACTTTGAAAAAAAAAACTTCCCCGGTTGAAATCAAAGTTCATTAAGAAATCGCTGCATAATTTCGCAGTGTTTTGCTTGATTTTCGATCGTTTACTGAAAAAATCTGTTTTTGAGTGTCCTTTTGCTCATCCTATGGTATTATTTTTATCATATCTGGTTAAAAACAGTATTTATTTATATGCAAATTAGATATAAAATGGTATCTAATGTGCATGTGCGCTAGCTGACTGTGTCCCAATTTAACTGCGGGCCGAAATTTATTATTACCCCGGTATTACCGGTAATACCAAGTTATTAATAACCAGGAAAAAATGTCAAATGATGATTTTTCATGCATTCTATTATTAACGTTGGATGCATGTCCGCCTGGGAAAGATCTGAAAGCAAAACAAATGAGAAATCTGTTTTGTACCCATTTTTTTCCATTTGCATGAGTTTGTGTGAAAGGAAAGTTTTGCAGCTTCTAATTTTTGTCGATTTAATTCCACGATCTTCAAAAAAAGTTTTTCCCGAAAAGTTTTCTCCACAAAAATTTTCTCCGCTGGTGAAATTATAAATACAAATCTTGTTGTCGTCATTTAAAGACCCTAGTCGGCAGCCTCTGTCATTTTGGTGATGCTATCGACATTATTGATATTGTATGTGTCAAGGTCATAGTTAATGCTTTTCTGTAAGCTGTGCTCGTGAAAGCATGTTAAATTATCTTTAGTACTTTCGCAATGATTTCCTTCGTTTTGAACATCATGCTCTGATAAAGCATAATAACCAAACACGTCGCATGTAAACAAAAATAAAGGTGTGGCTGACTCCGGGCTAGTCCCTTCAATTAGAATGATGAAATTTCCCATGCATAGTACACCACAGGAGTGGATGTCACAAAGTTTGCAGAATATGAGCATTGTCTGAAGGCGTTATTAACCAAACTGGGGAAAAATGTAATTGTGATAGAGTGACTGATTCGGTGTAGTTTAATTAAAACAAGAAATTGTTATATTTCAAATAATGTACGTCAGCTTCCCGAAAATCCCATAAATTGGTACTCAGTCCTAAAACCAGTCTTTCAATATCGCAAACTGAAATTAATCCTCGCAAAATACAAAAAAAGTCGACGCTCCGCAAAATTAGACCCTGAAAAATTTCGTGACAAACGGTTTCTCGTGTTAAAGTCGACATGCACGTTAAATTCGTTTAAAGCAAAAAAAAATTGTATTTCTTTCTTCAGGTAAGCGTAATGGAAAAATAAATCCAGCCTTCTTCTTCGATTAAGGAGCTGGGTGTGTTAACGCTTACACAGGATAAAAAAATTAACGCAAGGCGTCAACTATTTTCTTGTATAAAAATGTTTTTCATTGCTTATATATCGTGGAGTTAAAGATTGTTCAAGCCAAGAGACTATCATCCTCATAGTCTCTTGTTCAAGCTCAACACTGAAAGACAAAAGACATAACAGAAAACCGCACCGAAAAGTTACAAAACTGAAATCAAAAATTCTTACTAATCCTGGGGTAATCGGGCTTTGAACAACGCGAACCTGGAGTGAGTTAACAGCGATTTTTACTGTAGAAATTCAGCGAGCATTTTTTTAAAAAAAGTGATATTTAATAAATTATTCTCGTTCTATTTTTTGGCTACGGACTTATCATGACCGTGGAAGAAGGAAGCACGAAAAATTATATGCCATCTTCCCACTACAATTTAGAGGAGGAAGAAATTTAAAAAATTAGACATGTTAGATGCATTTTGCGTTAGCCCGGCAAGGACGTTTTATGTTGAGATTATAATCATAGATCACGTTTCTTTCTCTCCCTCTTGATCATTTTTGTTGGTTTTTTTTTTCTTTTCAGTTTGCTATTTCACGAATCACATGCACTTTGTAGATAATTTCTCTGCGATAGTCATCATGCACCTTAACGGTTTACATACACAATCAGTGAAACCTCGTGCCACACGGTAGGCCTTCCCCGATCCGGATCGTATACTGCAGCTGGTTGATGTCGTGAGATTGTATTTAGAGCTTTATTCGACTTATGCTTACAGTAGAAAGTGCTGTGTCATAGTTTGTTGACAATATCTGCTGATTATATTTAACACCGCTTGACCAATCAAAATTCACTTTACCAGTATGGGGGCGATAAGTTAAAGTCGTAGCTGACAGGTGCCATTTCAAGCCCCCTGATTGGCTGCTTAAAGTAGAAAACTAACAAAATATGTCCAAAAGTTGACAAGAAGTACTCGAAATAATAGTCTTTAGCCAAAAGCTAATTGCTCTTTTGCTGAATTTTAAACAATTTATTTTCGGCGAAACTACGGGTAACTTAACTCTATCGGATCGATGGGAAATCAAGACGTGACTGGTCAAGTAAAAGGGTATGTTTTAGTTTGGAAATTGTTCCACTTGAATAGTAGGTATCAACAACCCCCTTGGTTTCATTGCTGCAATCAAGAACAGTTTGATTGTTGAATAGAAGCGGATGACCTGATCGAGAGCTATGGAAAATTTCACTGTGGACGAGAATGAACATCACCTGTTCAACAAACTTGAACCTTTCCTCTGCGTGGGAAAACCAACTAAACAAACACATCAAATAAGATTTCTTTCGGCCGTGAACTTTTTTCTATCCTTCACTGCAACGCTAGGGAACATCCTCATTTTAATTGCTCTTTCCAAAACGTCTTCACTCCATCCATCGTCGAAAATCTTGTATCGTTGCCTTGCTATAACTGACCTCTTTGTGGGTATGGTAGCTCAACCGTTATTAGCCGTCCAGTTGCTATTAAGGGTCGCCGAGGATCGCCGCTTCTTGTGCTACGTCGCACTCAGGATGAGCTATTGCTTAGGGGTGATTCTTTGCGGGGTTTCCATGACAACGCTGACCGCCATAAGTGTGGACAGGCTATTAGCCTTGCAGCTAGCTTTGAGGTACAGGCAAGTTGTAACATCGAGGCGCGTCCGTAGGGTTGTAATTTCCCTTTGGATTGTGAGCGTGTTTGTTAGCACAACGTACTTTTGGAATGATTCCATTGCGTTGACTATAAGCTGCATCGCCCCTTTGATATGTTTGTTAACCTCAGCGCTGTCCTACACGAAGATGTACGTGTCTCTTAGACAGCATCACATCCAAATTAGCGGTCAGAATCGGACAATTGTATTAAACATAGCTCGATACCGAAGAACAGTATCCAGTGCGTTATTCGTACAGCTGGGCTTGGTGATTTGTTATGTTCCGTATGGAGTCGTTTCAACTATATTAACTACCAGTGGACTGAAGTCAGCTCTGTTTTTCCCTTTCGCAACCAGTTACTGTCTGTTACTGTTTAACTCTTCTTTAAACCCGCTGCTTTACTACTGGAAGATCAGGGATGTAAGGCAAGCTGTCAAGAGCACGATCAGCGGAGATGTTTGTAAATGTGTTTTTTAGGAGAATTGTCGATCTTTTCAGTTTCCGGTCGGGTTGTTCGAAAGCCGGTTAAAGTTAACCCATAATTCAAACTTTAACGAAGTATTTGTTTTTGTTTTACAAAACGTTTATTCACTGGTTAGGATTTGTGCAGTTTGAGATTATTCTAACTCAAAACTGAGGGAAATTATATTAACAGAAAACCTCGTCAAAAAGTTACAAAATATATAAAATCGGAATTCTGGCTTATAAATATTGGTTAACTTGTTCGCGCTTTGAACAATCCGGCCCAACTTTATACAGGCCAGACGATACAAAAAAAGTGTCGATGAAAAGAACTATTTAGTAAACTGCCATTAGAATTCAGTGTTCTAAGCCCGGGTTCAAGCCTTTGATCCATCCGACCACAAAAATTATTCGTATTAACTGAGTACTGAATGTGAAGAGTGATCATCGCAGTAAATTTTCCAATTTAAGCAATTGGAAAGAACAAGCCAGAAAAAATCAGGGCTTCAACGGGACTCAAACCCGTGACCTCCGCGATACCGGTGCGATGCTAATACCGGTGCGATGCTGATACCGGTGCGATGCTGAGCTATGAACTCAATAAATTGACCTCGCTCCCAATGTGTGGCTTCATAGCTCAGTTGGTAGAGCATCGCACCGGTATCGCGGAGGTCACGGGTTCGAATCCCGTTGAAGCCCTGATTTTTTCAGGCTTGTTCTTTCCAAATGCTTAAATTGGAAAATTTACTGCAATAATCACTCTTCACATTCATCTACAACCGCAGTACAAATCTGAATTATTTCATATGTATTTCACATTACTGAGTACTGCGTTTAAAAATACCTCAACCTGGTTAACTCAGTTGGTAAGGCGCCAGTCTGCTGTGCGGGAGGTCGAGGGTTCGAGCCCCAGACCGATAAGTTAAAGGGTCTTAAAAATAACTGAGTAGAATGTGTTGCCTTTGTAATTATATCTGCAAATGGTTAGACGTTCAAGTCTTCTCGGATAAGGACTATAAACTGTCGGCCCCGTCTCCTGCATCTTCAATGTTATATAGTCAGCAGGGGACGTTAAAAAACCCACACAATTATCGAAAAGAGTAGTGCTTCACATAGGGTTAACTTCAATGAATTTAACCTCACAGAATTGTCCAAGGAAAATTACTATACACTATAAACAACTTTGTGAGCTAATGATTTGTAACATGGTAGTCATCTAGCTCGTTGTCTGAGTCAGTATGAGTACTTGAAGCTACTATTGCTAGCGAAGTTAAGGGTCTATGATTTCTCGGAAAGTGCTATAGACATGATGAGATGTTACTTGAAGATGAGATCAGGAAGTGTTAGTGAATGGAGTGTAGCAAACAGAGGCTGTTGTTTTGGAGCATATTCCAAAATGACCTTGTTCAGAATATTCATGAGGGTAGGATTGCAATGTACGCTGATGATCACCAAGTGTAGGCTGCTGGAGAGGTGATTGAGGATGTAGCAACAATCTTGAACAACGAGGGAACCCGCACGTCTGAATGGTATCAACAAAATCTACTCAAATGTAAATGTAATTTGTAATTTGTTTACCCACGGAGCACCAATGAGCTCACAAGAACTCGTTCAGAAATGTCCGTGCATTCCAGGATGGAATTGGAATTTGGAAATGTTGGTTTTTAAGGAGAGGGGAAAACCGGAGTACCCAAAAAAAAAAACCTCTCGGAGCAAGGAAGAGAACCAACAAGTGCAACCAGGATAAACTCCAATCTATGAGTTTGGGACCGAGGCATAAGAAAAAAGAAAATGAATTTAGAAGAACATTAACATTAAATATAGTTTCGGGATAGACCTATTGGGCTTGACAATTGATAATGACCTGAACTTTACTAAGCATATCAATAATATATATACTAAGGGGGCAAAAAAGTAGGAGTACTTATGAGGTTTAGGAACTTGATACCAATCGCAGCCAATTTAAGAATTTTTAAAGCTTTTATTTTACCTCAGGTTACACATTGTCATATAGTATGGCATCATTGTCGCTCATCAGATGAGAGGAAAACTGAAAGGCTGCAAGAGCGAGCATCATGGGCTTTTTACTGCGGCAGGACTAGAACTTATGAAGCGCTACTAGACAAAGCTAGGCTACCAACGTTAAGTAATCGCAGGCTTCAAGACATAGCCATATTGCAATTGATATATAAAGTCAGGGCTAACTTAGTTCCATCATATACATCAGATCTTTTTAATTGTAACAGTAGGTATAACCTTAGGAATGCAGACGATTTTTCCTTACGTAGATGTAATACTGTTACATGTGGGAGACGTAGTTTAAGATATATAGGACCTTTCATTTGGTTGAAGCTGCATAACTCTATTAAATTGGCTGGCTCCTCAGGGTGCTTGACCTGTCAGATGTTGTATCGCAATACAAATGTTAGGATTGCTATTGCTGATTTGTAAACTGTATTTGTATACTCAAGGTTATCTTTTCTTTATTGTACATATATTAGATTGTAAACTTATTGTACTTATTTATGGACTAATGTAGATAGGTGTCCAAAAATAATTTTTATTTGCAGAAACTAAGAAAACTGACACGATAATAAAGTTATAATAATAGTAATAAAAATAATAATAATAATAATAATAATAATAATAATATTTTAATGCTTTTGTAAATATTTGTATTATATTAGATATATCTGAAACTTGCATTATTATTGTTATTTTAAATTATTATCATTATCATTATCATTATCATTATCATTATCATTATCATTATCATTATCATTATCATTATCATTATCATTATCATTATCATTATCATTATCATTATCATTATCATTATCATTATCATTATCATTATCATTATCATTATCATTATCATTATCATTATCATTATCATTATCATTATCATTATCATTATCATTATCATTATCATTATCATTATCATTATCATTATCATTATCATTATCATTATCATTATCATTATCATTATCATTGTCATTGTCATTATCATTGTCATTGTCATTCTTATTGTTACTGTTATTATTATTATTATTATTTCCGAAAATTTTGTATACATTTCAAAGTTATATTAAGTTTGATTTTCATACTGAACAGTTGAAATCTGAACTCAACAAACAAGTTGCGGCATGTTAGTCTGTCGTTGCATTTCTAAATTTATCCATTTCTGTTTAAAGGTAGGTTTAGTTTACTTTTTGTTATTTCTTGTCTGTCTTTCATTTTATTGGTTAGTTTAAATAAGTTCAACAGTTAACGAATATTTGAATTTAGAAAAGTTCATTGTATATGATTAGTTATACTGATATACCGTCCAATTTGTAAATCTATACTTTACATTTATAATGGCTGATGATGATGTTTGAAACACCAAAACATGTTCCGAAAACTGAAAAGCGTTGTTCTGTTTTAAAAGATAACTTTCTAGTTAATTTTTTTTACGTTGTTGTTTTTCTAGTAAAACAAAGCGTGTATTATTAAGTAGTGAGGTCAAGACTTTCTCCATAGACCCTTTGCATAAATGGCGCCTAAATTTGAATAACAATACTTGATACATCCTTAGCCTCACATTCATGTGAAATTTCCTTTGTCTTGAAACATGAATGTGAGGCTAAGGATGTATCTGGTATTGTTATTCAAATTTAGGCGCCATTTATGCAAAGGGTCTATTGGATATTGATTTCTAAAGACTGAAGCTCTCAGCAGAAGAGAGAACACAGAGATAGGAAAAACTTTGACTACAAGTTCTGGTTCTCTCTTCTCTAGGCTATATTTACAGCCCTACTTTAAAGAAAACGACAACACTTTTAAGTTTGTAAGACATGTTTCGACAGAAACTTCTGTCATCTTCAGTTAATTAATGTAAAAGCGTTACAAGTTGAATTTATAAGAAAGAAAAAATGCTAATTATGCTAGTAACAACGGAATGTACAAAAAACGTGACAAAGTGAGAATTAAAAGGATAGTTTTAGATTTACATGATGTAATTGCTGATTCAGGGAAGGCTGTTGTTTATGAATATGAAATGCCTCTTTTATCTTAAGTTGGAAGCCCGTAGAGGCATGATCTAAAATGTGAAAACAGTCTACCGAACACAAAGCGCGACAGTGTTCGGAATTCTGAAGGTGTTTGTAAATGTGCGAGGCCCTATCACTGACTAAGTGTTCACGCACGCGTGTGGAAAAGTGCCGGGTTGTTTCGCCGACATAACAGGCATTACAGCTCGCACATGCAAACTTGTAAACAACACGCGAACGAAGCCCGCCAGGGATAGGGTCTTTCACGCTAAACAACTTGCCTATCTTAAGGAGGAAAAAACTAGTTTGATATCCAAATCGTTGCAATAGCGCTTGATGAGGTGACGAACCTTTTTCTGAGTGACAACAGAAAAATGGCCTATGTAAGGAAGCTTAAAGTAAAATGTAGGTGAAGTGGGAAGGGAACCCCGGGGACAGTGATCACTTAGGGTCCCAGTAACGTAACGGTTAACAACCCTTTCAATTAAATGAGCAGGGAAAAGATTCTTTTTTAGGATATCCATGAGCTTAGTAATGTCCTCGTGTAGCCCCAAACAGGTGTTGTTAATCTTATAGGCCCTATCAACAAGAGTCCTGATGAGACCCACTTTGTAAGAGTACGAGGTGAAACTGAAGTAATTGGTTAACAATCCAGTGAAAGTTTTCTTACGGTAAACTCTAGTTAGAAGGGATTTAGGATCATTATTGTCAACTAGAACATCTAAAAAGGGTAATTTGTGATGAGCTTCTTTTTCCATGGTAAACCTAATGTTGGGGTGTCTGGAGTTGATGTAGTCGAAAAATAAAACGGCATCATGTTCCGAGTGAAATAAACAAAAAGTGTCGTCAACATATCGACGATAAAACAAAATTTCAGAGCCTTGAAAATTTTCCAACCACAGTTTTTCATGATTTAAAGTATTGACTTGTCTGCTTATATCAAGATCATTTACAGCCCTCTATTTTCTTGTATTTGAATTCCATCGTTAAACGAGAGAATAAATCAATCGCGAAAAAACTGGACACCAGCGCAAAGCGAGAGTAGGCCTGTCGCGATTTTGAGGAACTTTTGGCTTTGGAGAAACTGTTACAATTCTAAGAACCTCGAGCAAGGTTTGCCTTTCTGAGGTTTAGTGCACGCACACAAAGCACAGATCAAGCACGAAAAAGGCAACGCCGGAATTCATAAAAAAAAAAAATACTTCAGTCAGTTATGGAAACTTGTTGATTGTTTTTCAACTTTCTAATGTTTGAACACATAACCTGCCACTTGAAAACATTCGGCACGACATAAAATGAAACATACGTTTCCCGTTAAACTTAAAAAAATGTCCTTAAAAACTGTCCTTAAATTTAATATAACC
>JAHPZR010016460.1:30000-45253 GCA_019787425.1 Platygyra sinensis | reverse complement strand
AATATGATGAGCAGAAGAATTTTGTCACGCAGTTGTGGAGGAGTTTAATGCTACTGAAGAAATGAAACTCAAGAATTTCTTTTGCATTTTTCTCTATGAAGTTGCGTTGTTCATTTTGTTATAAAAAGGGGTTATTATGGATCAATCAGCGGCTTCCTCTTAGGGCCTTCCCCGGGGCATCCACTAGCCCTGTTCCAGGCTCTGGGTGGCTTTTTTTTTTGCTCGTCCTTAACTACCCAGAGCCTGGAACAAGCTAGGCAGCCACGGGAACCCAGGGGCAGTTTTCCAGATTGTCAGATATTTGTTCCCTGAGGGTGTGGGAAAATATCACGTTTGCTCACAGAGATTGCACCCCAGAGGCAGACTCCGGGGATTTGCTGGTCAGTGGTATACCTTATCGACGATTCCCGAATGTTGCTCGAGGTGCTCACTTTGCGCCCTTGCCTGTTTACAACAACAACAACAACAACAACAGCTTTATTTATCCCTTATTTAAGTTAAATTAGATTAAATTACAGTGACATACATGATAATTAATTTTAAAAAAATCAGGGTAACGGACAACCTGAAATAACCTGAAATAGTTATAAAATGCCAGGTTGCCGATGCTCAGATGGAAATAAGAAGAAAGCAGTTCTGGCGAATTCTTAAAAAGAATTTATCGACAAAGGTATGGAAAATATATTCCCATACTGTTTAATCAGCCTTGCATATTTTCGTCTCTTATTTATTCAACTTATAGCTCAGTGATTAATTAGATCTTCTAGAGCAGGGGGATCCGGTACTTCTATTTCGTCACGGTGGTCCTTGCAAGAATTAAAGTTCGTCTTAAAAGTATGGTAGTCGTGGTTTGTTGCGAATCCCTTGACAGAACTTTCTATTAGTTTTCGACTTCGGGAATTCTTTTCACTGATTCAACTGTCTTCGGCTTCATTTTATGCAGCGAAACGAAACCTAGACCTGTCTGGACCAGTTGTCAGTGTTTGCTGTGAAGAAGACGGCGCAGATGTAGAAGACAACGAAGTCTTTCCGCACTCTCGTACATTTGTAAATGTCTTTCGCACATTTGTGCGTTAACGGGAATACTGATCTTTACTGATGCACCCAGACGAAGGGGATTTGCCAGGACTCCTCTTGGGGTATTTCTGGAAAGAGATTTTTAGAAAGAGGTTTTTCTTTAAGGTTAAGTTCAGGCGATGGTACACCTGAAACTCTGTAAAATTCGAATTTTCTTTTTCATCGGAATTTGAATCTTAAGGTACTAAAGTTTTATTCTGAGAATTTCTGTTACTGTAAGTTCAAAGCTCGATATCGGTTTCTCAAAACGAGTTATTTTTGCCTTTGAGAAAAGATATTTTGAGAGGAATTTGCCCAATTGAACTGAAAATTTTTCAGGATTTGTTGTTCTAAGTAAGTTTTGTGTTTTAAGCATAGAACTTCCTCATTCGGTGCATTTTGACGAAGTTATGCATTTAAACGTATGCTAGATTTTCTGTTTTAGATTTGACTTGTCACCGTTTCATGTGTTTTCAGCTTTCAGTCAAAAATCTCTGCTTAAGGTGATTCCCCAGTAAAAGAACCCACAATAGATTTCCGGGTTCACCTCGCAACTCTTACAAGGTCTCATCTGATTGGAGACAACCCTTGAGGTTTAACAAAAGATCAAACAACACAAACAATGGACCCTAGCCCTAAAACAAAAGGGCTGCGACTCTATCCTTGCCAATGAAATTTAGAGCTTGTAGGAGCTGCGAGGCTACCAGATTTCCGATGAAACTTGTATGTTGATGTTACAAGACAATCAACGAGGTATTAAAAACGTAATAAAAATAGGGGGGGGGGGGGGGGGGTCAGCGTGTTTGTTTTCACGCCACAATGCTGACAAATACGGTTATTAAGGTGACTTTTGGTGATCTCAGTGCGCAACCAAGAAGTACGATTATTTTCCAATGTTTATTCATCTACGTCCCAGAAAAAATGGCTTGAAATACCCTGCATTATTAATTAATATTTTTATCCTTTAAAGGGAACAAATTTGTAAGTATTGATCGACTGGCCCGCCTAGACTAGCATTGCTAACCGCGGGCCAGTCCAACTGTAAAATGTAGGTTTTATTGAGAAATAAAAATGATGATGATGATCTTGAAATTCTGATTATGAACTGCGCTGGCAGGGGAAGACTATAGGCTGTAGGCCACAAAGATCAATTTCCCAGCTCTTGAGTACAACTAAGTTTGCCTAATAAGGTGAAAAGCAAATCTCAGCGTCTTTGATTTATCAAGTAATTGTAAGCCATCCATGACTGGTGATAAAAGCTGCCGTAACTGGTGCTTCCCTCCCCCCCCCCCCCCCCAGCACCCCCCCCCCCCACACACACACACACACAAACCGCCCACACTATGCCGGACAAATATGAACACATCGTTTTGACTCTGAAAACGCATCAAATGTTTTCCGTCCACACTTCGCCGGAGGAATTTAACCGTGAACGCAACAATCTCCGGAAATTTTGGACTTGTGTTTGAGGGAAACTCTAGCAGGAAAATCACGTGATCATCGTGACGTCATCGATAACGAGAAGCTTCGTAATCAAATGTTTCGGTCCACACTAAAGCAAAAAGCCGACGTATCCAAATTCCTCTGGTTTGAACTTAGCGTTTTCGATAATAAGCTTTTCGTAACAGATTAGTGTGAACGGGGGGCCTAAAGCCCTGGCCAAACGGAGTCGCAAGTAGACGCAAGTTGAAATCCTGGGTGTACTTGCGACTCCTTTTGGCCACGTCTTGAGTGCACTTGGGTTGACTTGCAATGACCTGCGCTCACTTTGGTCGAGATCACGCAAGTCAAAGCAAGTTTTATACCGTTTGGCCTCCCAAACCATGGCAACGCAAGTTGAATGACGTCCAGTTACCTATTATTAGCCAATGAAATAGAGGATAGTCTGCCTAAAAATATTTTTTGTGACTTGTGTGTACTTGCGAGGAAAGTTGCGAGTCCGTTTGGCCAACCAACGCAAGTTTCTACGCAAGTTCAACTTGCGTCCACTTGCGACTACCTGCCGATCCGTTTGACCAGGACTTAACCATGGAAATAAAACCGTTGCTTTTTCAATTTTTTTCCGGTGCAATGTGGACGGGACCTGAGCATGGAAGTTTTAATTTTTCGTTTGTTGATGTATTTGTTTTTCACTCTCTGAATGCACCCTAAATTTACATATAATTATTGTAACAGTTTACAAATGATGCGTAATAATTTCGTCGCAGCGCACTGGACAATGCTTGAAATCTTGAAATTCGTAATCTGTTCCAGTTGCTGCCATGAACTTATCATAGATGAGCAAAACCAACGAGGGGCGTGTTTACAACAAGAAAGCTCACAGTTTTTTTGCGAGAGCGAAGCTCGAGGAAAACTGTTCGCTTCCCGGAACGGATAATGTCCTCGGTCAAATATCCCACCATATTTTCGCGCAAAATGGAGGCTATTGTCTATAAAACTATACAGAGAGCTAATGATCACCATCAAGTTAGTGATATTTAGGCTAATCGGGGCGCTAATCAGGCTGACCGTAAATGACAGTTCGTCTTTTAAACACGCTCCCAATGATGAACAAGCTTATCCTGAAACAAAACAGATAAATATCACAGCGCGTGCTGCGAACCGAAGCGTAACAATAACAGACTCTCGAAAACCATGCGTGGGATGATCTGCTTTAAGTTGACAATACGTTCTTTTGTCACGAATCATTAAGGGACAAAGCACTTCTCGCTAAATTCTACACAGCATCAATTAATTCTTCTTGGATATTGGCCTAGTTTGGGGAAAACGTGACTAAATCTGTCAATTTAAAATTCGGCTTTGCACCGGCCTTTGTTAAATCGTCCTGACATCAATGATAACTAGTTTATATTCATCCACATTCATTACGTTGGTAAAATCATTAAGACATCGCACCAACTAAAAAGAGACTCTTCAAGTAATACGTCTTCAACAAGGGACAATTAAAGATCTCTCTGTTAACGGGGGACTTAACCTAAAAACACACCAGTTTTTAAACCTTTCGCTCGTGGCTAAGATTTAATTCCAAACCATGGCAATGTATGCATTTCTAGAAAGCTTAAAGACCAAAAAGTTATGGAAAAATACTTTTGTGCCCTAAAACTGTAACGTGACCTGACCATGTTGACACCGGCTGAATTAATCTGCCACCTGCTGCTCTATACCAGGGCTTACTTGAGAAAAAAAAACTCCTGCAAGAACTGATCAAAAGGAATAATTTTTTACAGTTTTCAAAAGAAGACAGATAGTTTACTGTGATAAGCATAGAGATTTGGGAAAAGTTAGAAACACATGAAATGATGACACACATAGAATAATTATCATAATTATGAAAAATACGCAAAACTAAATTTTCGAAAATTAAATTAAACAAAAAATGGTATCAGCTCGGAAAATAAAAACAAAACAAAACAAAAACATGACAAACAGAACACGGTTGCTATGGCAAAAGTTACGTGCTTTTCCTCGTGCTATCTTGGATATGCAAATAAGCCAATCCGGCCATCATGCGGTGTCAGAATTTTTTTTCATAATTGCGTTTTTCTTAATTAAAGAAATACTTGGTAGGCTTCTCTCCTTGCTCTACCCACTTTACTTTCGATCTAAACATCGCTTCTTTCTCTCTCGTTGAATAGATTTTATTTAGCTCGCTTTTGAGCGCTTCAAATTCTGTCGAAATCTCGTCATTTAAGTTCGTGTCATTACATATTTTTTCGATCCATCACTTCTAATCTATATTGAATGGTGATTTCACGGGTTTTCATGTTAAATCTTTTCGTTTTTGAATACCTTATTTTTTCTCCCCTAATTTCCAGGTTTATTAATTCCCAGAGGAGTTGTTTAGTTTGGACGTCTTGGTATTTATTTTCTATCAACGGATAGCCGTTGCCACAAATAGCCGCTGTTTAATTGCAACAGGAGAACATTACCAGGAACCTGCAACGACCCCATGTTCCTGTCACGGCGTTTTTACAGGCTGATCTATTTTTAGCTTGAATTTATCTCGAATCCACATCCCCACAGGAACCTTAGTGGCCAATTACAATCACAAGCACGGACTAATGTTGACATGTCGACTTGTTCACGTGAGGCCGCATTGTTTTATCCTTACTGAAGCGTGCTCATTTAGACTTGAACTGGCTTATTTCGCGGAAAAAATATCTAAAAATAGACTGGTCTGTAAAAAAAAAAACCCGTTGCATTGGTTTATTATGAGAGTTGCAGGCTCCTAGCAATGGGCTCCTGATTGCAAATAGTTTCATCTTGTAATAATGAATTATTAAATTTCCAAGTTTCCGCTCCCCGCGTAAAGTTGTTTCTATTTTCAAACTGAGGAATATTGCTTTATGATCTAGTGCTATTGATGTGCGAGTTTCTGCTTTGATTACATCATCATTGATGAATTGTTTTGATACAAGGCCTAGGAAAAAATCGATTGTTGATTTGAATCTCAGACTTTTAGATTCGTTTGCATACGTTCTCGTGCTCGGATAAATTGCAAGATGTATGTCGGTGAGGTTTAGTTCTTTTATGAGGTTTACAAGTGCATTCCTGTAATTGGTTTCATTCCAAGGCAATCCTCCGCTTTTATCTAATTTGTTTAATCGCTTGTTCCAATCGCGTGCTATTATAACTTTTGCTAAGTTGGTTTTTGACATCAAGAGTTCTTGTAAATGCTGGTTGTTGACGATAATCAGTTGGTGCGTAAATATTTACTATCGAGTGATCTTCGTCTAGTTTGGCTACTATGAAGCTACCCTTTTGATCGATTTCTACACATTCTACTTGAAATAAATATTTGGATTCACCATAATGCACCTATCAATGTTATGCCCGAGGGGGGGACCACGGGATAGGGTGGGGACTTTGATCAGAAACAAAAATTTGGAGTCAAACTTCCTAACCCTTGGGATAAGATTTCAATTCAAAGTTCCCCACCTTGGGGAAGGTTTTGAGTTGAACATTAGCCACCAGACCGAGAATTTCAAGCCATCTGAAGTAAAGAATGTGTGCTTGCATTTGACAAGACTTTCATTGATCATGCTGCTCCAGTGAAAGGCAGTGGGAAGGTCTGCTCTCTTTATGAAAAATTTACATACTACTACAGCCTCGAAAACAAGCTTCAATTTGACTTTGTTTTCTTTAATAATTTCACTCAGCTGATGAATTCACAAACCCAAAATATTACTGCTCACTATATATATTCTAGCGTCAACATATACAACTATTCCAGTTTTTCATGTAGAATCTTAAAGTTTAAATTAAGAACGTTTAAGTTTGTCCTCGTTCTTCAAGTTATTGGTGGCCCTCTTGCTGTAGTTTCATGTGATACTATGCTATACAAAAAACCAGTTAAATTAACTGCTGCACTTGATTAACCAACGGTCACTAAAAAACAAAAGAGTAGCATGAATAGCAATTACATGAAAATTCGGTAAGACTTTGGAACGGAAAAAAAAGTAGCTGTTTACCAATACATAAATATTGAAAAAAAAACCAATGATTGTTAAATTCCTTTCGTTCCTCATTTTATAGAACTTTATCACGCACCTAGCAATGCTGAAACAAAAGATTTTGCCCGTCTAACATCTTATCCAGTGCGAGGCTGGACAGGCAAAAACAAAGCTTTTTTTCTCCTGAGACTCAAAGTGGCCGCCGTGTGTTGTGGACTTCTGGCAATTCTTGGTTCTTTCAAGATGGCGGAACATTCGTATCCAAGTTCCCCGCATATCAAAACCCTGTTTGCTTACATTTTACATTGTTCAAACTTCCCGATCTCGGGGCCAACATTTATGTGCAAAGATTGCTAAAATTCCCCACGTGGGTGAGCAAGGACGTTCAAAGTCCCCACCTCATCCCGTGGTCCCCCCGCCTCGGGCATAACATTGATAGCTGCAAAACACATACACCTCTGGCCAACCTCGTTCCAGGGTCTTTTCCCTGGCTTGGGGGAAAAGGCCCTGGGAACGAGGTTGACCTCTGGCGTGCTATGTGCACGAGAATAAAGAATTTCCCACCTCATTCTGAAGTCCATATCTTTTCATCACATTCAATTTACTTAGATCCATGTTGGCCAGACTCTCACAGGATACTTGAAGAGATTTAGCCGAAAAACAACGAGATTTCGTCATAAAACTGTTATCACGGAGCAAACGTCCTAATGAGACCTTCCGCAGCTCTTGAAATTGATTTTCGTTAAATCTAACACTCGTTTTCATACCAAAATCGGCGCATGACCAGTGCGCAGGCAACAAGACAACCAAACGTTCGGCAACAAGACAACCAATGTTGGCCTCACGGCGCCCGTGCGCACGTGATTTTCTAGGATCCCTCCAACAAACAGATCAACAACGTCCGGGTCCTTGTAAGACGGTCGCCATTTTATCAATAACGGCTGATGAAAAGGAAACAGACAACAGCAGTACAACTCCAAAAAGCGATCACAGGCTCGTAGGCAAAGGCAACCCAAAACTAATATGTAAACAAGCAGTTTATAATGCCTGCGCGCCGGCACAATATCTTCACACGTTGGTGGGGGGGGGGGGGGGGGAATACTCCTTTATATGGGCTCCATAGGTATGTGTGGCGCCAAAGGTAAACTGCGAGTGTTCTCTCTTTTCATAGTTCTTTTCAAAGGGTCCACGCAAAGGAATCATCTCCTTGCACCATGCAGCGAGTGTCATTCGAAGGGGAAACTCGCTTCTGCAATGCCGGGGGAGGGGGGGGGGGGGGGGTGAGTGGGACACGAATGGCATAACTAACTTATTAGTATAGAAGTGCTCAATGTTAAGTTGCTAAAATTTATTTCCACTTCCATAGAGTTATCTTACAAGTTTCGTTATTAGATTAACATTGAAAAACTAAGTATTGCAACTGGCAAAAACGTCTTCACTTCTGATCAGGCAAAACTATGTTAAAAAACTTGCCTTGAGAAGCGACATTCCTCTAAATCGCAGAGGTTGAAATTACGGACACTTTTTGCATTCATAAGGAGTGGCTATATATTTACAGGTTAAACGCACTCAGCGAGTGAATTATCGGGTTTTACCTGCACGAGTTCACTAACAATGAACGAGAAATTTCAATACCGCACGAGGCCGCCTCGTGCGGTATTGAAAATTTCGAGTTCATTGTTAGTGAACGAGTGTAGGTAAAACCCGATAATTCACGAGCAATGAGTGCGTTAACATTTTTATTATTCAAATTGAATACACTGCAAGCAAAAATCGTCAAACTTTGAGTCAGCCGAAGCCATGGTGTAATGACAGTGGTGTATAGAATTTACACCACGGCTATTACACCACGAAAATGACGTCAAGGGGGTTGTTTCGTCACAACCCAGTGTCACGTGGCACAAATCAACCAACCAGAGAATCGAATTCGTACAGTGTATGAAAGTTGAATAATAAAAAGGATTACATTTGTAGTTAGTTTATATTTGTTTAAAATCCTTAAACTTAAGCTCCAAAGTTTTCTGAAGATTCTGAAGTATAGACTGTCTAACATGACCAGAAACGTCTGAAAGTGTACCCGAGCATGCATGTACGATGAATATCGAGTTAAAAGGCTATCATATAATAAATTTCCGATTATTTTCTAATATTTCCCACCACTCCAGGCCCAATTTTATTACCGTTTGTTTCCTAAAAAAAATAATCGATTGATATTACTTTTTAATCACTACCGGTTATACTTATTGTCTAACAAGGCCATTTAATAACTTACCAAATATAATATTGGTAATTAAACTAGCTGCTCTTACAGCTACATGGGTTTTCACCTGGCTGTGTTATATTTAATGTTACTAAAATAAAAACTTGTACTGCCCAAATTCAAGAATGGACTCCCTCGCAATGCTTTAAACAGCAATATCTGAGCCCCAACGAAGACTGCGACCACGGGAATATTTGGAACCTAGCAATCAAGACATAAGAAATCAATATTTCACTTAGTACTTGTTATGAATTTTGTAATATTTTTGTTTTAACTTTTTGGTGATTGACAGCTCGGAAAGTGAGCAGAGTGGAAATATTACAGCTACCCTTTTCTATTCACGAGAATAAAGTCTTTCTAAGCGATTTTTGGTTACCGATCTGGGAAGGGAAAGAAGATCGATGCGGGCTATTCCTTTGAATCTTCTAGTATAAATCACTAACGACCATTTAGAACGGAAGGCGCTACATATTACATTCAAGATTATATACGCCTAGGTTTAATAAACGGCACAGTCAAACTATGTTTACTTCCAGAGTAAAGGTAAAAGGACTTCTTTTTCTACCTCATTAGAATGCCCAGAATGCAAAGAGCAAATAGGAAAACATTACTTACCCTCTTTAAAAACATTCAAGTTGACAAAAGGCAGGTAACGGCACGGCACATCATTATTTGGACTATGGAAAATCCTTCGCATGAAAACCTTGGGCTGGATAGTGAACACGTCGTCTGAGTTGTCACAAATCACTCGAGCTAAAGAGGCCTTTCGTATCTCTTCCAGTTGTTCCATGGTAAAACCGTCGTTTTCTCTCATACCAGAAACGATCACCCCGGCGCGTGTTGTTGAACTGCCGGAGAAACAGACACGTGGCGGTTCTTCCAAGCTCACTCCCGTGTTGATTTCGTTCACTCAAACAATCCTGTAAATAAATCGATGTCCTCCACAGTCGCGTAAGCTAAATGCAGTCTTCGTCGCTGATTAAAGCGTATGTTTGTAAGATGATCAAAGTTTCTTCCAGTAACTGCGGGACCACCACAAAGTTTTGAAAACTGGATATACCCTGGCAAGCCATGATCTCGTCCACGCTGAATGTTTATAGCAGCAAGATCACCGGGTAAACCGTCGTGTGGCCCTGGAAGTATGAGACGTTCTCGCACGGCATCAGAAATATGCCTACGAGAAAGAAAATCACTAAATTATTGTCAAATACGAGTGTTTTGAACTATTTGGAGAACGTTTGGCATGCCAACCGGAACTTGATTCTTAGATATAGTTTTGAAACAAATTTCTCATGAGTTTGATTACGTTCAATTACTGGCCGCTATTCGGAAAATGAACCAGAGTGCTTTCTCCCACACAAGACCGCATTTCAGACCAGACTCGGGAGAGCGGCTCAAATCGAGCCGAGAGGTTGATGATGGCCTTTCAAAAGTTGCTATTTTGAAAATAATCTAGATAATATTAACGGGTAAGGCCTCGCAAAATCATTTCGAGTCAATGAGAACGCTGCCTTGCCTCCATAGGTAGAAGACAATAGATCAATGAAGTTCTTATTATAAAACAATTTGACAAGATTTATTTTGTGCATATCGTATATCGAGTCCCAGTTGGTAACCTCCATGGCTGTTTTCGATGGCGTATCCCATGGCAAGTTATAAATCAGCCTTGCAGCTCTGCAGTGTAGTGCTTGTAGGGATTTTATATGGTCTAAATTATTGCAGTTTTCCCAGATGGTGATCCCGTAAGATACAGAAGGGAGGATAACTTTAAAATATAAGTCCACGAGTGATTTTCCTCTTAGAAAAGAGACTCACGAAACATGGCAATAAACATACCGATCAAACTCGCCAGCTCTCACTCCAGCTAATCCAAGATAAAGACCAGTGTAGGGATTGACTCCTAGGTTTGGGTCAAAGAGCGGTCCTGGGTTAAAAAAATCCACTGGGGATTGGGACAGGCGGTCAAAGAAACGAACTCCATCCGATACGGTAAAGTTTTCTCGAATTAGGGTGTGTCCTATTCTTAAGCCAGCCGTGGCGAACGCGTTGATAATTGTAGACCTTATGGACGGATCGTAACCGTTGAAGTATGTTCCAGGTGCCTCCAACGCAACTCCTGCTTCCTGTCTCTGAAACAGAAGACGGTCGTACATACAGTTAACAATTATAACTACACTGTTTTTAAGATTGCCGTGTGGGAGTCAGAATGACTGTTGTCGTAAAGCCCTTCAGATTCCCTTTCAAATTGTCCAAGAAAGTCTAATTTCCGTAATTAGACGGGTACAGGGCGTTCATTATAGCTTCTCGCTATAGCTGGCAAAACCATGCTTGCAATAGTTTGTGCCCAATCTGGGTCAGTAGGGTTTGATCTCAGAATCTCTTAGATTATACAGCCAACTACTGATAAATAAGTCTTTGTTAATATCCGCCATTCACTTGGAGCGCCCCGTATCAAAAAAAGATCGTTAATTGATTCATGCTCTAGCGTGTTTCGCCGAGATATGATGCACACGCAAAGTTTAATTGGAGAGCAGGAAAGAAGCGTATGGAATTCCCAGGGGAGACCAGCCTAGCGGCTCAAGAACTATCTATATGTTACACCGAAGTGTAATATAGCTCGCTGATGCACAGCTAGAAGCACGAATCAATCGTTTCACAACATTGCCGAAGGAAAGCAATCTAGCAAAGTTAATTGTACTTTACTCGTATTTTTAGGTCATCGTTACGTTGTTCTCATCATAACCTATTTTCTCAGGGTACCGTGAGGCGGAACAATTCTTTAAGTTTCTGGATGAGCCCTTGGTGTGTGAATATGTCAACCCTTTGAACAGAACTTAATAAATATATATCTACCTTATTCGTACTAATTTTCGCGGGCACTTAATTTCGCGAATTTGTAACACGAATATTTCGCGAGCATTAAATTTCGCGATTTTGCAAAAAATGATAAATTTAGGGCATTTAATTTCGCGAAAATTGACCAAAAAGACAGACTAAGAAAACCGTTTTTTACTGAATGCTCACTTAAAGTGCACCTAACCCCAAAAATTTTTTTTCGCTAAAACAATAAAGCTTGTTTTGTGGAGTAATTAGCCGCAAAAATTTTTCGATTTGGTTAAATCCTCGAATTTCTGTGCCCCCTTGAAACCGAGTTTCGTATGGTTCAAGACCGAGCATAGGGAGTCTGGGTAGAGTAAAGCCGTGACGTCACTTCCAGAACGAAAGCTTCGGCTGTCCCAGTCGGGCCTTTTACTATGTGTGAGCGTAGAAGCCTTTTTGCCGCACAAGTTTTTCGCTGGGGCTCCATAGTCGACAGATTTCTGTATTTATCAACAATATCTTCTACTTCGTCGGATTCTGAAATGAGCTTTGACTCGGAAGACTCCGAAATTTATTATATCGCTGAAGAGAATGACGACTCGCACTTGTCAACAAAGCAAAGTGAACAGTGAGTGAATAGTTAAACGATGAAGGCCGAGCTGATTTACATCCTGACAACTCTCTGGCCAACGAAGAATGGATAGTATAGACAAATGAGGTGGATGCTGACAAAGAACTCGAACGAGCTCTGATAGACAGACCCGGAGGCAATGATATGTAGAAGTCAAAGAGACTGTAGCGTGTGGCGCGTATAAATTTTACTAAATTCGCGCATTCTTCGATCTCGCATTAACATACTTTCGTATAAATAAAAGTCAAGTCCGTTTACTCTCTCAAATTATTTTAACTTCATTCGTTCAACGTAGATCAAAATGATTATCCCATGACACAATGTTTGTGTTCTTTTCGTGCGAGTGTGAAAATTGTAGCGTCGCTTCCCTTCAAAACATCAGCGAATGTTATTGTTGTTATTATTATATTAAAGTGAGTTAGAAGGGTTGTCAAGACTCAAAGAAAAGTGATCTTGTTCTTGAAGATATTGGTGCTGATGTTATCTTACAGTGTGTTACTGAATATCCAGAAATTATACCTGTACGACTTCAGAAATGGAGTTTTAAGATTAGTAGCCGGCAAATACAAAACTATCTGTCGGCTGTCACTGCCGACTGACTGCTGTTGTTTCTCAGATCAGATGCAACAACGGCTGAATGAATCGATGGACAAGCGATTATTCCAAATTCGTCTCGCTTAAGTCACTGAGTCAGCAAAATCCCTTCCTCTCTCTGAAAATCCAGGCATCGAGCGAGATCATCTGGTTTGAAATACTTTATAGAACAGATCACCGAACTCTTAGACGGCTATCGCACGAATCGAGCCATCACTTTGTACGTTTCTTCTCTTCAGGACATCTCTCCATAAAACGGTATGGCATGAAGCGCAGTACCTCCTGTAAGTTTGTTGTGTTGCTACATCACACTACAGTGCACCTGGCTAGCATTTTTTTCGAACAACTTTTCCAGCCTTTCCCACAGAAACAAGTAAATATGCGAATCTCAGAATCATCGTGTTCTGGATTTGACGTCACATCCGGCCCTCGACCCATTCTCCGTTAAACTCGGTCGTGAACCAAAATAGCGGCAATTTCACGTACTTTGACGAGCCATAGAAAATCGAAGATTTAACCAAATCGAAAAATTTTTGCGGCCAATTACTCCACAAAATAAGCTTTATTGTTTTAGCGAAAAAAAGTTTTTGGGGTTAGGTGCACTTTAACGATTGATTTACAATTATGATTTGCAATTAGGTGATAGAAAAAGCGTTTATAATCAACAAATCAAGCAAATACTGCAATCAACCGATCAAATGCTACTGAAATATTGCACATTACATTTATTGAACATTTTGATGACTGCATGAAAGATGTTTTTAAAGAGCGAATATGTACAAGAAGAAGAAATGAGTGATTCGGATGAAGAAAGCGCTGAAGTAGAAGATAAATAGACTGATGACAATTACCATTTAGCTATAAACGCAGTTAATCATTGATTAAAGCAATTATAGAAGTGTATTAAATTTCGCGTGTTTAATTTTCGCGTATCTTAATTTTAGCGAATCTTTAATTCGCGATTTTTTACAAATCGCGAAAATCGCGAAATTAAAGCCTCGCGAAAATTAGTACGAATAAGGTACGTATTTTTTTCGCCAAGAGAAAAGAAAGCCGGATGAATCATTTCACTATTTTCTTCCTAGGTCTTACCAAAGTTTTACTGGGGATGAGAGCTGGCAACCACTCATTATATGTAATGTGTTGTAACATGGCACCAACGATTCGTCGCGCCTCTTGATACAGTTTCTCGTCTGTCCACGATGGATTTAGAATGAACAGGTGTTTGGCAATACGGTTGTGCTCACGAACCCACAGAGCGTGCATTGCCATTAAGGCTGTCAAAAAAAAACAAAGAATAAAAACGGTTAGGAGGTAAGGTGGTGTGTCGACAGTAAAGTAAAGTAAAGTAAAGCAAAGTAAAGTAAAGTAAAGTAAAGTAAAGTAAAGTAAAGTAAAGTAAAGTAAAGTAAAGTAAAGTAAAGTAAAGTAAAGTAAAGTAAAGTAAAGTAAAGTAAAGTAAAGTAAAGTAAAGTAAAGTAAAGTAAAGTAAAGTAAAGTAAAGTAAAGTAAAGTAAAGTGAAGTAAAACAAAGTAAAGTAAAGTAAAGTAAAGTAAAATAAAATAAAGTAAAGTAAAGTAAAGTAAAGTAAAGTAAAGTAAAGTAAAGTAAAGTAAAGTAAAGTAAAGTAAAGTAAAGTAAAGTAAAGTAAAGTAAAGTAAAGTAAAGTAAAGTGAAGTAAAACAAAGTAAAGTAAAGTAAAGTAAAGTGAAGTAAAATAAAATAAAGTAAAGTAAAGTAAAGTAAAGTAAAGTAAAGTAAGGTAAAGTGAAGTAAAATAAAGTAAAGTAAAATAAAGTAAAGTAAAGTAAACTAAAGTAAAGTAAAGTTAAGTAAAGCAAAGCAAAGCAAAGCCCTTGAAAGCAAAGTAAAGTAAAGTTAAGTAAAGTAAAGTACTAGGCTAAAGTAGGGTAAACTAAAGTAACGTAGAGATTTATTTTTACAAGGTGGCTTTTTCAGCTCAATGGCCGCTCGCGATCATGAGGTAACGGGCCCTGCACTAAAAGAAAACAGTCAGAAACCAAAATAAAGCCTTTGTTCTGCCTAGTTTGAAGGGACACAGGAGAAAGACAAGGCTAATCATATGCATATGTCTATTGTAAACACCAGCGCTCGTATATGTTTTGGCGGGCTTTCTGTGTTGTGATTGGCTAGAGTGTTTATTTTGGTTTTGGTTCTGCGAAACTCATTTGGAAACCGCCCTAACAGAAATTTAACTTGTAAACTAGTTTTAAAATTCGGCATCCAGGACATTCAATGAAACTGACCGCTGGTATTAAAACTGATGGCTTTCTACACCTTTACACCTTTTTCTACACAGTGCTTGAATGGTTATGGCCGGGGCCCGTTATGTAGATATTTGTCGGTAGGTACTACATGCAGTGTGTTGATATTTTATTTCTCCCAACTAAGTTATAATAGTCTGATTTATCGTTCAG
>JAHPZR010016460.1:17500-25000 GCA_019787425.1 Platygyra sinensis | reverse complement strand
AAATTAATATACAAAATTATGAATGAATATACAAAACTACAATTTATATATCATAGTTAATAGAGAGGAATGGGTATGAAACCCGGCAAGCATCAAAGATGCAAACACAGATGACAAGATTTGTGTTGGAAGGTCCACAACCGTGCACAATCTTTTGTTTTGCCCTCATGCACTATGCATGAATTACGTAAGCAAAACGTTTTCATTGGTTAGTCCCTCGTTCAGTAGTAAACAACTATTGTGGTTTGTGCACGGTCACAAGGCCAAATAAGAGAACAAAAACATATAACAAAGAACTTTGTCGACTTTCACAACCATTCCCCTTTGTTAACTATGTATATATTAAAGGAGAGAAAAAAGGTATACTATTTTCATTAAAACACATAAGGACTGGCTTGAGGCTTGGAGCTGTGAGCTGTTAGTTATTCCATTCAAAAACGTTTCAACTTAAACATACCTTGTGCTGCACATTTTGCTTTCGGCTAATGGCGGTCACTTTACACCTGTTGAATCATAGAGAGTATTATATCAAAACTTGGGTCACCGAAACAGTATGTGACGGTAACCCGCGCGAAATACACGCTGCAACCATTGACACAAAAATTGGCAAATTTCAGCCCGAAATTATTTAGGTCTAAGTCTAAATTCAGAGACTAACGCGGTCTTTCGTTTCATTTGCAATATTTTACCACTGCCATTACTCAAAGAAATAAAATGAACAAGGTTGTCTTCTGTTAGAACCCATTTCAAGTGGCCAGAGCTTGTGAAAGAGAAAAAAAATCACGTTTGCTTGCAAGGGTTACTGTTTGAAGTTAGCGAATCGAGAACTCAAATCGAAAGGTTGCAGATAAACAAAAAAAGTTACAAAACAAGACAGGACTAAAATAAATAGACGGAAAGAATAAGCCTTATATGTGAATTCTAATGCCCTTTAAAGAAAACATTTTGGCATTCTGGCGACACAACAACTATTTCGCTGTAGAGCGGCGTTATTACTTGTTCCTTGCTCCTACCACAGAAATTAAAACCACCTAAATGTATCGTGAATACATGCAATTTTAAGGAAATGGTATAATACCTTTACTTGGAGAGGAGAACTCAAGAGAGAACAGAACGATTTCTTTGAGAAGCTCTCTGATCTTCAGCTGAGAATGTCGCTTGTTGCTGTGAAATGAGTTGATCGTGTTCCCTTATATGCCAGACAGTGAGCAAAGTATTGACAATAATTAGTCATCAAATAACAAAAGCACTTTAAAATTTAAATCTGATATCTAAACTTGTCCGTCATGCAGAAATATTTTCAGATACCCGCGCAAGCGGTAACATGTTAGCAAAAGCATATATCCTCTCGATTTGTTTATTATGTGACGAAATCACTTTAATGTTCTTTGTATCATTCATGATAACAAAATAGAAATCAATACAGCAATTATGATATTGCTGATGATTTTGTGGACTTTGAAGTTCTCTAATGGAACAAAACAAATTTAAGTGTATTGTTTTTATAACTTAGATTGATGTTGTGGGCGCGCGATCGATCAGAAGCGTTTACCACTAAAGGTCAAAATGCAAAAAGAAAACAAATCTGAAATAAAAGAATCGTGCTTGCGTTTATTTTTATTTATTTGTTGTTGTCGCCTTCCTTTGCAATTGGGCTTGGAGGAGTCATGATCGGTTACGTGACAACGTCTACTTCGGGTTTAATTCACTCATGTCTTCGTATGTCTATGCCGTGCGCATGCTCAATCCTGAATCCGATCGGTGATATTGGTTAAAGCGTTTATTTCTTTGCACGTAATTGACACACTATGATAGAAGTCCGGTTTTTAAAAGACAATATAACAAATTAGTTTTTGAAAATTTTGTGTTTGGTTTATTACGTCACAGAGCTTCCCTTTCCTCACGTGTCACGCGACCGGATTGAACTTAGCTAAACCAAACTGACAATAACAGAGGCTTGAAGCGGAATTCTGCTTTGTTTTTGTAGATAAAATGATTACTATATTGATAGATGAACACTCCAATTTAAAGGACATTGCTGTACCACTGTAAGACGTTTTTGCTTTTTCCTTTACTTGCACACGATATTCAAACAAGGGGCAAAAAAATCCATTTTATTTTCAGTTATTTTTGTAATAGGCCTTTTACCGCCAATGAAATTGAAGAATGTTGATGGAAGTGCCAAAATCTTAACTAATGTCTAGACGTTTCGGGACTGTGCCACTGATGAAGGGCACAGTCCCGAAACGTCTGGACATTTGTAAGATTTTGGCACTTCCATCAACATTCCTCACTTTTATTATTTATTGTAGTAACAAGTGCCACGCAGCCTACGAAGTTTGTTTAGCTTCTGCATTATATATCTTTTACAGCTAGGCCATCGCGTGACCTACTTTTTATAATATTATGGGCTATAATCTAAAGAATGCTAGAAATGGAAAAAGCACGTCCAAAATGGCCTAGTTTGAGGCACCGGGCAATAATGAATGAGATTTTATGACGATTTGAATTTGTAAAAAAAAGCAAGACGATTTGTATGGAAAAAGTTGTCGGAGAACAATAAAAAAATCGTTTAAATTTTACCAAAATTTAAACTGTGGTACATTAAACACCCGCGTATAAGAACCTAGAATTTTGGGGTTCAGGCTGAATGGGTTCTTGTATTTTGGGGTAGTTTTTCCGAACTCAGGCTGATTAGGTTCTTAGTAGGTTCTTATTTGTAGGAGTTGTCATAGTGATACCATTCAGAGAACTACTGTAGTACTAGTATGTCATAATGGTTGAACATCATCACTGTTACAGTTGGACTGAAAAAGACAAGCAGTAATGTGTATTTCACAGGAGCAAAAGTCAGGTCACTCTACAGATTCAAGTCCCAAGGCTACACCAGTATAATTTTATACAGTATTCTATACTTTGTATTTATAAGATTGTCAATTAAACAAATAATTTTCATGGTGTTTCTCAGAAATTTCACAATTTCTATCAATTAAAATCCAGTATTTTGGCTACAAAATAAGAGTGTTTTTTTGTACCTTATTCGTACTAATTTTCGCGAGGCTTTAATTTCGCGATTTTCGCGATTTGTAAAAAATCGCGAAATTAAAGACTCGCTAAAATTAAGATACGCGAAAATTAAACACGCGAAATTTAATACACTTCTATAATTGCTTTAATCAATGATTAACTGCGTTTATAGCTAAATGGTAATTGTCATCAGTCTATTTATCTTCTACTTCGGCGCTTTCTTCATCCGAATCACTCATTTCTTCTTCTTGTACATATCGCTCTTTAAAAACATCTTTCATGCAGTCATCAAAATGTTCAATAAATGTAAATGTGCAATATTCCAGTAGCATTTGATCGGTTGATTTGCAGTATTTGCTTGATTTGTTGATTATAAACGCTTTTTCTATCACCTAATTGCAAATCATAATTGTAAATCAATCGTTAAGTGATCATTCAGTAAAAAACGGTTTTCTTAGTCTGTCTTTTGTCAATTTTCGCGAAATTAAATGCCCTAAATTTATCATTTTTTGCAAAATCGCGAAATTTAATGCTCGCGAAATATTCGTGTTACAAATTCGCGAAATTAAGTGCCCGCGAAAATTAGTACGAATAAGGTATAAGAACCTATTGTTCTTTGCCAGCCTAAATAGGTTCTTATATATTTGGGTACTAAAATGCCCAATTTCAGCCTGTAGGTTCTTAAATCACTAGGTTCATATACGCGGGTGTTTACTGTATAAACCTCCTCTTTAATGCCAGGGGATTCAAACTCGGTAATTTGGCTGTTCTCGACTTGTTCTTTTTATATTTATGGCATTTTTAAAGTTATCGACCATAATAAAAAAAATAGCTTGAAATTTGTCACGCGAGCTCAGCTGCAATTGTTTCATTTAATTTAGTGCTCTCATGTAGTGTTTTATTACTGCTATTTTAGTCTGAGACTTAAGTTTAGCTACCACTTACTGACTATGACGTCATTAACCCACGTCAGAGACTGATGGACTAACCAGTTAGTGGTATTGGTCTAGTTCCTTGATTTGCCTACTCCGGCTTGAACTGAGATTTTCTTCCTTATGTTTTAAAATAAATTACTCAGAAAAATCTAAATCATGGATTGCAGTTTTTTTGGGGATACAATCAAAGTTATTGTCGTATTTTATTTCTTTGTGAACATAAGTGCTTATTAAGGTTGGTTCTCACTAGCGCATAAGCATAAGCATAAGCCAGTATACGCAGGCGTAGTAAGATGCTGATAATTAGTGCCTTTTGTTAGGAACATTTTCACCAAAAGGCAATAATGATCAGTGTCTTACTGCATCTGCGTATGTCAGCTTATGCTTATGCGCTAGTGAGAACGAGCTTTAAACGTTCAGGCATTAGATAACACTTTTTTTTTATTTTCCGTATTTGCCTCTAGCAGTGAGCCTTTCAATAGGTCAGAGCGAATACATGGAACATTGTTTGTTGGGAATTGGTCTTGTAATGTAAACATGAGGCTGAAGAATGGCTCTTTCTTTTATATTATTTACATTTCAACGGTAAAGTTACGGTTTCCTTAGCTTCTGGCTTTATTATTTTTCAGAATCTCATGTACAGCTGTATTCTTCTAGAAGCTTGACAAAACTTTACAGTGACACGAGATTGTGCAAACTGTTAAACAACGCCGGTTGACGCGCAAATGTGACATCTGACTGAGTTATATTTATCTGCTAAAGCGCAGAAAATCGCCAAAAAAATAAGTTTGTGTCAATACCATAGTCATCGTAGTGGAGTATGTATAGCTGATTAAAGAATGGCCGGTAAACGTGCTGAAATGAAAATTACCTCATGTTTTTCTTTTAGATCTGTATCGGAAGATAACTTAGCATGGGCGTAGCCAGGATTTTTCAAAGGGGGGGTCACACTGACTCATACAGAGGGTACTCATCAGATTGTCACATGAATATTGTAGGTTGTTTGCTTACAAAAAGGCTTACAAAGGGGGGGTCACGGGCACCCCAGGACCCCCCCCCCCTGGCTACGCCCTTGCTTAGTACGGGTGATGGGCTCCTAGTATTGATCAGAATATCACTCTATGTTTTAATTTGCTTTACTGACGAATAAACTTTGTTTCCAAAGGCATTTTATAAATATAAGTTGTTTCATGATATATTCACTAGTAACAACAGTACATGTTACGATTCCAGTCACAATACATCACTACAGTTAAATTGAACAAGTACCTGACTACCATATTTGCACAACACAATATCAGTTTCGTGTGCGTTTCATTCGTTCGTCAGTTCATTTATTCATTCGTTCACCGAGATAAGAGGAAAAGTTAATACGTGATTCTACAGAGGTAAATGTGCAGAAATGAAAATTATCTTATGTTCCACTTTTAGACATGCATCAGACCACGGCGGTTTTCACAAGAACCCACCCAGCAATTGTGCTCTTCATATCTGCTCGTTCGTGCAATAGTTATCTACTTATTATATATATAACGTGCATGCAATCGACGTTTAGAAAAACAGCGAAAGGTAAAGAAATGAACAATTATCTCATGTTCCTCTTTTAAATTAAAGATACATCGGAACACTTTTTCACACGATCTCGCCCAACAATTTTCCTCTTCCTATCTGCTATTATCGGCAGTAATTACGTTATTACCCCATATTGGTGAGTTATACGATCAGACTTTGATATTTCACTTAATTAAAAATAAACTGAGAACATAACTTAGTATTGATCCGAATATCTATGTTGTACTTTGTTTTATGGACAAATAAACTTTGTTTACAAAAACAGTGTATGTTACGACTATAGTAACAATACAATATGTTAAGGTGAGCAAGTACCTGACTACAATATTTGAACAATGCAATATTTGCGCTTCGTTCGTCAGTTCGTTTATCTATTCGTTAACCGAGATAAGGTTTAAAAATGAGTGTTTGTAGGCGTTTCTGCAGGCAATCATTCTCCCGTAACCACTCGTTTTGGTCATCTTGGTCAGCAAGTTTTCTCGTTGTTATTTCCAAGGATGCGAGATACGCGCGCCTGTTGTTGTCCAGATTTTAGTTCAGCCTTGATTGTAGCGGAGCTCCTGCGCGGAGCATCCATTCCTTAGAAATTTTGGTAACCAATCAACCCGAGTAAATTTGGTTATGATGTCACCGTACGAGCGAGCGTACAGACTCTGGGGGAGGGGGAGTGGAGTCTCTAGGGAGTTCAAGAGTGCCTTCTTTTCTTGGCGGGATAACGAAACTCTTTGCTACATTTGTCTGCATTGTAGTGTCAACAGACAACGATCGATAGTGGCGTATATAACACAGTATAATGTTTTCAACAGAGGGTTTAACTGAGGCAGAAAGTGAAAGAGAAGAAACAGAAGCAAGAACTTCCAGTAACAGGAGGAGAAGTAGCCAGGAAAATCGCCAAAGAGAGCTGCAGGCGCGGCGAGGTCTAGAGAAACAGTACTGGAGAAATATGCCTTGAATTAGCCCGAGTAAGGGCTGAGAAAAAGGAGATGAAACAATACCGTGCAATGCCATGCAACAGAGCTAGCTAGAGCTTGAGAAAGACAAATTGACAAGTTGTCTAAGAAGACTACAGTCAACTTGCCAAGTTAATTCGCTTCGAGATCTGGAGCCCAGCAAGGAAAGTCACATGATGTCTACAGCAAAAAGGTGGTTGATGCCTTGATCTATCGAAAAGATTAGTTCAGTTCAGTCTTCACTACTTTTGCTGCAAGCTTCTGCTTGGCCGAACTTGTAGTAAGCGACTGCATTGACCTATTGTTGTGGTGTTTTTGTTTTATAAAAAATCAGAAAAAAATATCAAGTTGCTTCATCTTAATAGGTTTTTTTCCTCCTGACTTCAAGCAATGCTGCGAGACATTTTATAAATTACATCGTTTTAATTTCGCTCATTGCTAAACAATAACTCTTGAGTCGCTTTGTGGAAGTTGTTCAGTGTAAGTTGCATATTGCTAACCTCACGGAACCTCACGTCTAAAATGGTAAGACTGTGAACTCATTTGTAAACACTGCTTGTTTGTGGTTATTTGCAAATTCTATTCACAAAGTATGGAAATTTCCTCGTTTTGTTAGTTTAATTTATTCGGATTGGTGAAATGCCTGGTGATTTCTAGGTTATTGGTTAAAGACTGGCCAGTAAAGCCACCGCCGATAATGTGGATGCAAAGCATTTCCATGCTTCAGCGTGAATAATTGTTAAACTTTAACTCTGCAAGTTCTTGAACTTCTGGACGTTTCCAGGCTTATAAAATACATTGTTTGGATTTACCTTGGATGATAATAAAGTTTAAACGAATCTTTTGTATCCTTCCTTTGATAATTTCAGGATTTGCTCTGTGATACTCAGATGTAGTGATATATGCATGTTGCATTTATTTAGATTTCCTCTTGTCCAGTTAATTGGGTTTGGTGAAATGCTTATGTGAAATGTCAAGAATTCATGCGTGTAGCCCTATCTGCAAATGGAGCTCTA
>JAHPZR010016460.1:10000-12500 GCA_019787425.1 Platygyra sinensis | reverse complement strand
TTTCATTGGCTAAGCCATCATGGTATATGAGCCATTATACCATGATCTACAAAAATGGCGAGCGTATGCGTGGTTTTCTGGGCCTTTCTGTTTTTATTGTAGTCCAGTTTTCTATATTTTGGGGGCGTTTTTAATAAAACAATTAGTCCACTCGCGCTTGTTGGATATGAGATGATTATAGCCAACTCGGCGCTACGCGCCTCGTTGGCTATCTATCATCTCATATCCAACGCGCGCCCATGGAATAATTGTTAAATATACTCCAATTTTCTAAACTGCGCGCCTTGCGTAAAAGATTTGAAGGAAAATAAACACGATAGTCTCCATTTGGGGCGAAAATATGCTCGGATATTTGTCCTTGGACATTATCTGTTCCTCGAAGCTCACAGTTTTTCTCGAGCTACGCTCTCGGAAAACTGTTCGCTTCTCGGAACAGATAATGTCCGCGGACAAATATCCTAGTTAAGCAATAGACCACAAGTTTCTATGGTTTATAGGCTGATAAACCACGCGGGATGTTGGTAGAACACGAGAAGAAATTGTAAATCACGAGCCGCAGGCGAGTGATTTACGAATTCTTCGAGTTTTCTATCAACATCTCAAGTGGTTTATCAGCCTATCAACCATAGAAACTTGTGGTCTGTTGCTTTTATATAATAATTTAGAAGACACGCGATTTTTCCATGGGTTTACCGGCACAATAAACACAGCTGATTGACCAATCAGAGCGCGCGCATTGATTTGGTTATTGTATAACTTAGTTATAGCCCACCCATTAATTTTTGATTGATTTATTGGCTATTTTACGTCACGTGGTATAAATCTCCGGACAGTTATCACGCAATAACCCCCGCCCGAGTCGATATTTGTCCTCCGATTTTTTCCGTCGAAGAGAAACATAGTCAGCTCAAGAATTTCAACTTTTCTTTTCTTTTATTTAATATGCAAGGAAACCAAACTAGTGTTACTGAGTCTAGCGATGGTGACATTAAAAAGCTGATGGCAAGAGCTGTTCCGGAAAGTAAAAAAAGTCACTAAAATACGCTGTCAATGTCTTTGAAGGTGGAGGAAGTCACGAGTAGACTTTTAATATTTAGTCCGAATCATTTTACAAAATAAAGATTTAATACAATGTGATAACTAACTTTCAAAAACTCATTAATAATTCATAAGCACATGACCCTATCAGAGACGTCAAATTGATCACGTGCATGAACCTTTATACCTGGTAAAACATGGTCATTCTGAAAAGCCAGGGAAGGGACTTGATTTCAGTCCCAGGGAAAAGTGGGGTTGAAATGCCTAAACAATACAATTGTCGCTGAATTTTTAATGAGAACGACTACCATGATCTTTATATAAAGATCACAACGTAATCTTTATATAAAGATCTCAATCAATTACATTAAAAATTCATGTACAATGAAATCACACATAACAACCAACATAACCAGGCGTACAAATAGTTCACGCCCGCGTTCACAATATTTATTTCATTTCCCTGGATAATATTTTACAATACAAAGATACACATGGTTTTACTTTGTTGGCAAAAATTAACGTGCAGTTGTGAAACACTGACTTAGACATCTCTATATGAAATACTTCACTAGGCATTGGCATGTTACATAATTCTTCAACCCGATAAATTTGGTTATGATGTCACCGTACGAGCGAGCGTACAGACTCTGGGGGAGGGGGAGTGGAGTCTCTAGGGAGTTCAAGAGTGCCTTCTTTTCTTGGCGGGATAACGAAACTCTTTGCTACATTTGTCTGCATTGTAGTGTCAACAGACAACGATCGATAGCGGCGTATTTAACACAGCATAATGTTTTCAAGAGAGGGTTTAACTGAGGCTAGAAAGTGAAAGAGAAGAAACAGAAGCAAGAACTTCCAGTAACAGGAGGAGAAGTACCAGGAAAATCGCCAAAGAGAGCTGCAGGCGCGGCGAGGTCTAGAGAAACAGTACTGGAGAAATATGCCTTGAATTAGCCCGAGTAAGGGCTGAGAAAAAGGAGATGAAACAATACCGTGCAATGCCATGCAACAGAGCTAGCTAGAGCTTGAGAAGACAAATTGACAAATTGTCTAAGAAGACTACAGTCAACTTGCCAAGTTAATTCGCTTCGAGATCTGGAGCCCAGCAAGGAAAGTCACATGATGTCTACAGCAAAAAGGTGGTTGATGCCTTGATCTATCGAAAAGATTAGTTCAGTTCAGTCTTCACTACTTTTGCTGCAAGCTTCTGCTTGGCCGAACTTGTGGTAAGCGACTGCATTGACCTATTGTTGTGGTGTTTTTGTTTTATAAAAAATCAGAAAAAAATATCAAGTTGCTTCATCTTAATAGGTTTTTTTCCTCCTGACTTCAAGCAATGCTGCGAGACATTTTATAAATTACATCGTTTTAATTTCGCTCATTGCTAACAATAACTCTTGAGTCGCTTTGTGGAAGTTGTTCAGTGTAAGTTGCATATTGCTAACCTCACGGAACCTCACGT
>JAHPZR010016460.1:5000-7500 GCA_019787425.1 Platygyra sinensis | reverse complement strand
GGAAGGGAAACAGGGTGGGAAAAAAACAGTTTCTTTCGTGGAGCTGAAGAAAAAGAGGCCTGCAACTTGTTTGATGCCACTTATGTATGCCCGAGTTAGAGACCCGTATGTAAACTGATTCTAGTCGGTAAAACATTAACCAGCATTGCCAGGCGCATAAAATCATTTATTCCTCTAGGTAATAAATTTCCTTTATTTCTGTATTCTGTGGAAATAATAGTAATTTTCCTGGAAAATGCCACTGAAATGCTCGAATAATGCTCAATGCCTTTGCCAACCTAAGTGGTTCTTCATCAGAATATGGAATAGAGAAATAAAGCGATTTCCACGTACCGTTTTTTGTCGAACAGAACTAAATTCTTTCTTCCTTTCGTCATAATGAGACCTCCTTATATGATTCAGTAGCCCCGATAGGCGGTTCACTGTTCGTGATGAGAATGAACGTGATGGTCCTGTTGTAGCTGAGTCTGACAATTCCACTTCCGAAAAAGCCTTTCTTTCTGACACAAGGGAAGCTGAACGTCTCATTTTTTTTTCGCGCACGGTTTGCCGTATGATCGCATCCATCACAAAATGGCCTACGCCAAAATGGCCGTCCTGAAGACAACATGCAGAACACGTGAGCATGGCTGTAGAGAGAGAACTGGTGACGACTCACAAAATTAAAACTGAACTGTGAAGAAAATAGAACTGGACTGTACAAAATTAAAACTGGACTGTGCAAAAATTAAAACTGGACTGTGAAAAATTAAAACTGGACTGTGCAAAAATTAAAACTGGACTGTGAAAAATTAAAACTGGACTGTGAAAAATTAAAACTGGACTGTGAAAAATTAAAACTGGACTGTGAAAAATTAAAAACTGGACTGTGAAAATTAAAACTGGACTGTGAAAATTAAAACTGGACTGTGACCCTCCCGGGCCATCGTAGAAATGTATTTCAGTCTCAGAATTTACATCTGTGATACACAGAATGTGTAAAATCTGTAGTACTTGAAGCTGGATTGATTTTTCGTCGCTCTCTCGCTTGAGATGAAGTACTTCAGCCGGTCGTTGTTGTTTTGAGTCAAAGGTCACCAGGTTTCATCTCGCGTTGGTTTTCACGGCCTCTCTTTCCAAAGTAGAGAGTGGTGTTAAACCATGCCGAATTTGCAAAACTCTCTGGAGCATTCAAGCCAAGCGGATTTGCTGCATAGAGGACTTCAAGGTCTTCGCTGGAAATTGGACGCTTGTGCTTTGTGAAAGAAATCAATCCCTGTCGCGCAAGATCTTTCAGTGATGGATCTAGAGTTTCGTTTGCCGGCTTGAACTGTTGAATACTTATCCCGAGTAATGGGAAACGGCTTTCTTTGAAGGGAACCGGAAAAAAACGTCTGTCCAGCCCGGAACGAATTGGTTTTCACAGTGTTGCGACTGTATGGTTTTCCTTCCACTGAATTTTCTAGCTTCTGCGTAAAAGGTTTCAACATGGTTGACAATTCTGCCGGCTCCATGATTTCAAGTGCGACTGGAATTTTTCTCTCCTTCCTCCACGCTGAAGTCGGACGTGAACGGTTGGTTTATTTTATGTACTGTTTAAAACACGAGCAGCAGTGTTTTATCGGGTTTAAAAACACGAGGCGTAGCCGAGTGTTTTTAAACCCGATAAAACACGTGCTGCGAGTGTTTTGAACGGCTTCAAAAATCCGCGATAACACCTACCTGCGAATTTTTCTACTGTTTCAAAAACCCGAGAAAACACGTGCACGCGAATTTTTCTACTGTTTCAAAAACCCGAGAAAACACGTGCATGCGAATTGTTGTGCGGCTTCAAAAACCCGAGAAAACGCGTGCATTTCAATCGACAAAAATTCTGTTGTTTTCGTCGAGAGCTTTTTGAGTCGAAGCTTTTTGCCTCAGTCCTCATTATTTCCTTAGAAGAGTCGTGGTCATTTGTAATGCCTCCAAAAAGAGCTTTTAGAAATTCTAAAAGTGAGGAGGAAGAAAGAAAATTTCTAGAAAAATCTGTTCCTAGATCCACACGATATGTAACTAAATGGTCGTTGAAAATTTTTGCCGAGTGGCAAGCTTCAAGAAAGAATAAAGACCCAAGCAAGGAAGAAGCAGGCTTCCACGTGGAACTCGATAAAGTTCAAGCTTTGGACACGAACATTGTCAATATGACACCGGAGTCTTTGAATCTTTGGTTGACAAGCGCACTGGACACCGTTCTAATGCACTGTTTCGATACCAAAAGAAAAGTGTTGAGCAAGAACGGAATGTGAGCGATTTATTGGGGCCACCTCGTGATGTAGTGGAGTGGATGTTCCCGACTTAGATTTGAATTACGAAGTTAGGGATGAAGAATTATGTAACATGCCAATGCCTAGTGAAGTATTTCATATAGAGATGTCTAAGTCAGTGTTTCACAACTGCACGTTTAATTTTGCAACAAAGTAAAACCATGTGTATCTTTGTATTGTAAAATATTATCCAGGGAAATGAAATAAATATTGTGAAC
>JAHPZR010016460.1:0-2500 GCA_019787425.1 Platygyra sinensis | reverse complement strand
TATCAAATGCTATTTTTGATACAAAAAAAGGCAGAGAAAAATTTTTTTGCTCTGAATTTCTTATGGAATAAATAACCCAATAAAGTTTCACACACAATTTTGTTTTTATATAGAGTTGAACCATGGCATTTTGAACCCTTTTGAGAGACAAAAAATAGCTTGAAATAGCATTTAACTTGGGTGCAAATCCAAAGGATGTGGTTTTGAGTTCGAAACTCGGCCAAGTTCGAATTAGTGGGATCACTCTGCAGTACAGTAATACCTCTCGTGTTTGCATCACTGCCTCAAATTCTCTCAACCCTCCTCGTATTTAGATAAGGCTATGTAAACACGGAAAAAGTGCTCTGTTGCTTAATTATTAATAGGATATATACATTGTTTTTCCATTCTGCTGTAATGTTATTGCTGTGTCAATTCAAATTCTCTATTTTTCAATTCCGTATAATGCAAGGATAAAATTATTGTTGTGAAATGCTCTTGGGAGGTCTGCATATTCCCAAGAGTATTTCACAACAATAGTTTACGCAAAACTTGGGGAAAGGAGGGTGGGCAAACAGAGTGTATTATGGGGAAATGGAAAATAGAGAATGTATCTCAGTTGGCTTGGCTGACCAATGTACCAATGCCTCATAACCTTTCAGTAAGTTGCCCAAGTTGTAGGGTGACTGTAAAATTCTTTTAGCTTCCTGATATACCTTCCACCCTTATACAGCTGTAATTTAATTTTTGGCATTATTTAATTAAAAATAATTATAATTAAAGGTAGTCCAGTAACAGTTCCTGAGTAGTAGGAAATGAATCTCATTATAGCAGAGCTCCTGTGCGTGAGTGGAGCTCCATGCCTTTGCAAAATTTATAGCCCATCAATGTAAAAAAAAATTGGTTGTCATATGACTTTCCATGCACCAAGCCTGATACCTTGAAAATTAATAAGATAATATCATTGACATAGGTACATCTTTGATAATGTTCATCCATGTTATGGTTTATGAAAGGTGACCAGTATCACGTGACCATAACATGTGCTCAGGGTTAGAACTCATTGGGGTTGCATTTCTTTTAAGTTGACACCTGACCAGGTGCTGTTTTTTCATTGGATTGCAGGCTCAAATCAGGTTATTACTTTGAGAAAGAAAGAGGGAGCACATGCAGAGGCAAAACTTGCACAAGTTAACCCCTGTCACATTGTGAACTTTCCTTCCAACATATTCCTTGTGCAATCGTCTCTTGGAAAGTCCTGATTTACGGTACATGTAATTTCTGCAATCTTAGTTATACTTATAATGGGTATGATTTCTTAAAATTTAACTGGAAAGAATGGCAAAACCACACCCTGAAATATTACATGCTCATAATTGATCATATGTTAAATTTCTGATCGAAGAAAAACGAATCCTTTTTTTTTTCCTTTATGGTTAACTTTTGTAATCAGGAGGTCCGCTTTTAGGCTTGGCTAAATCTATATATTATGTTAAATCGATGGATCTCCTCATCATCACTTTCTTCTGAACTTTCAAAAGCGTTTCAAGGATCTCCCTTTGTCACTGAAGTCGATGTCATCCACGCCCTTCACGCTTTCAAAAGTCGGAGTTACCGATAATAGACCAGAAATGGAATTTCTGCGCAAAACCAAACAATTTAATAAACAAAAACGAAACGTGACCATTCTTAGCTGTCAAAGTATCCTAAAGCCCTGGCCACTTTGAAACGGACCGGCAAGTAGTCGCAAGTGGACGCAAGTTGAACTTGCGAAGAGACTTAACTTGTGTTGGGTGGCCAAACTGACTCGCAAGTTTCCTCGCAAGTACACGGGAGTCGCAAAAAAAAAACATTTTAAGGCAGACTGTCCTCTGTTTCATTGGCTAACAAAAGGTTAATGGACGTTACTCAACTTGCGTTGACTTGCCCGGGTTGGGTGGCCAAATGGTGAAAAACTTGCTTCGACTTGCGTGCAAATTTGATCTCGACCAAAGTGAGTGCAAGTCCTCGCAAGTCAACGCAAGTGCACACAAGCCCCGACCAAGTATACCCAACTTGCGTCTGCTTGGGACTCCGTTTTGCCAGGGCTTTAGGGTGAACTTGAAGGAACAATAATAAAAGAAACGCTCTTATTTGTTTTCCGCTAATCTCTAGAGTACTCGTGACGACTGCACGCGGGACTTCTTTCCTGAACAGTGGCTAGTAATTAAACCTATTCCGTTTTTAGCGGGGCCTAACGAAGTTCGAGCAACGCCCAAATTCGTCTTCTTTTGGAGTTAAGCCCAAGCCAAACGGAGTCGCAAGTAGACGCAAGTTGGTCACCCAACCCAAGACAACGCATGAGCCCCTGGCTCGGGAGACTGGGTGACCACTCCCCACGTTATTGACGATAAATAAAGTTCCTTCCTTCCTTCCTTCCTTCCTTCCTTCCTTCCTTCCTTCCTTCCTTCCTTCCTTCCTTCCTTCCTTCCTTCCTTCCTTCCTTCCTTCCTTCCTTCATTCATTCATTCATTCACGCAAG
>JAHPZR010016459.1:0-19248 GCA_019787425.1 Platygyra sinensis | reverse complement strand
ACACTATAGCCTGCTAAAAACACCCTTAATTTTAGCTTTAAGCGCTTATAACTCAAAAACGAGCTTGGTGACCCCCATTTTTTATTATCGAATTGTAATCAGCATGACAAGATGCAACTTTTTGCAGAGTTAAAAAAAATTCTACGAAGGGGATTCAATGCCACCTTAAATTTTCGAGAATTTAAGGTGGCTCTATGGTAACCTATTGTGCCACAAAAATAACAGCAACTTGTTCCCCGATGATTGGGTAGTTTATTCATACCATGACTTTGGCATCAACCGGTATAGAGTGGTTGTAATGACCCATCAAACTGTGAGTCTTGGAAAGTACTGGAAACTGTTTTCAGCTACCTTAAGCAAAATGGTATCAGCTTGATACAAAGTTATGGTCACTTTGTTACCAGCTCAGACAAACGAAAACGTAAAAACGAGGCTTCCGATGAGTACTTAGGGGAGGCTGAAGCTGTCCTAGGATAATATCTTTAGAACTATTAAATTTATAAATAAATGGTACTGGGTGGATAAGTCACAATAATAATGGCGGCCAGTCATAAGCAGGGACTATGGTCGAGACTATGGTGACAATCGCATGACTCGAGAAACTCTCCAAGTAAGGACAAGAAGGGAGCTTTCCGTCGTCCCTTGATGTTTCCCACGTCAATATCAAAATGTTCAAAAATCGAACGGAGCATGGCCACACTCAGCTGCCGCAGTTTATCTAAACCATGCATTTCACATAGATTGAAAACGTCAAAAACAATTGGGTGTCTCAGTGCCACCTCCTCTAAGACCACCGTGCGCACATTTTCGTGCGCGAGTTCCTCCTCAGCTGCCATAACGTCTTCGTCATGTTCAGATTCTGGGTCGTCTGAGTGCGAGTGCCGCAGTTTGGAGGCTCTCCTTGAAAAATACGACTGAATTTGCTGCGCGGTCAAGAATTCATCCACTGTGAACAGTTTTACCCCTGCTGGTTCCGCGCATAACGCATGTCGCGCGCCACATCCATTGGATCAAGTTTCAGTCCTGTTTCTTGTCCAACTTTAAATTTGCTTTCTAAATACCACCGCTGAGCTTCACTAAACCGTGTTGACTTCTTACTGGATCTAAGAGCCCACCCTTGTGGAAGAACCTCAGTTGTTGTGGGACACTGATGTGACACACCTTTAACAAAAGGCAGAGCACTGGCCTCGCACACTAGTTTATCGTGGTAGAGAACTTTAGCTTTGTCCATGAGAGTCTCGCTAACAGGCAGAAACTCGCATTTCCCATAGAACAAGTGATTTTCCAAAGCACAGTGGCGCTGGTACACCTTTATACAACCCACGTTTGGACAGGAAAATAGCGCGTCCTGGCCTTGATCCTCTTCCACCTCACCTGGGGGTTGCTTCACGGTCTCTTGAGATTTAGGTTTTCCCGTAGCAATCACCTGAGATACCTCTGAGAAGTCCCCAGGGGAAAAATGGCATTCAAAGCTTGGCGGCTGTGAGTAATCTGGAACTGAAAATAAATTTATATATATGATTTTTCAAAAACATGATCTTAGACATGAATCCCTTCCATTTGCATTGTATGATCGGTGATGTTACCTAGCATAAGTGTAGAGGACTGCATGCTTTCAGCATGTTTTTTTCCATCTGTCCCTCCTCCCACACCCTTCCTTTTTGGTTGGCGCTAAGTCTAGCCAGTCCACGCTCGAACGTCCTAGGTTTGAATGTTAAGTTCTGACGGTGACGCGGACAATTCCTTATGAAAACTTGTTACATCACAAATGACCGCCATGTTGGGAGATAAAGAAGCGTTCAAAATAGCTGAGTGCCAAAGCGTGCTAGAGAAAAACATTCAGTATTTGGATAATTTTGTAGGTCTGGATAGCCCAGCCGAAACAAGATGGGGGGAAAAGTTGCTGTTTGTGGTTTCGACCCATAGGCGCCGAAGAAAAGTGATTTCAACGGAAACATCGAACTTTTGCCGACAACGACAACTTTATTGGCCCTTATACTTCACAAAATTTAAGTTATTTTCAATATTCAGATATCGTCAACTTTAACGCAGTGGTTATTCGTACGGCACCCCGACCCTTACGGTGACTCCCATTTGTTATTCATTTATTAAACGTTGCTGAACGATAGGGAAAACTTAGCTTGCCCCCTTGATTAGAGGGAACACGTTTTACATACCTGTTGCCTTCTTCCCCTCGCCAACGTCAAAAGCTCGCCAAACAGTGATGCCATTATCAGAATACAGAAAATTGTTTAAAAGAGTTTATGCCAACCCACTTCACTGGAACTTGAGCATTTCTTTCGATAGTAGAGGCATCAACAACAACCACCCTAACATTTGGTATTCCACCATTAGAAAGGATGGCATTCATAAAGTCATTAGCATTCAGTACATCATGACCCTCGTTGATGTATCTCCTTACATGGGCTTTGACAGTGGCAGCTTTTCTATCACAAGAGCCTTTTCCTCCCTGGGGATCACTGAAGTCGACCGTACTGCAATTCCTGTTTTGGCTTTCATTTGGGCACAGCTCGCCAACATTTCTGCAGAATGGTAACAACCAGCGTTGTCTTGGCGGAGGAAAGCAGTTGTCAGCTCGGGATGCTCGTTCTTCAGGGTGCGTAAAGTGTGTTCTGCGATCCGCACAACAGTAAAACTGTCTTGTTTACCGTTCTCAACAATATGGACAAATGCCTGGTGTTGGAAATGCTCCTGGACCTTCCGCGCCACTACACTTATGTGCCATGAAATTCCCCGCTTAGCGAACCAATCTGATTGCGACTCTCTATATTTCTGTGGTAGGAATTTCATGGCCCAATCCTAAGTTATATGAACAGAATTCTCATGGAGGTTATCCAGGATGGAAGTTCTAGCCTCGTCTTGTCTGCAACTTCGTAGCTGATGTGCTTTCCATGCTTTAATACAGCTTGACGGCAAGAATACGTCAAATCGTCAAGCTCCTCTCCGTTTATACCACAGTGCACAAAACAAGTCTCAATGCTTTCAAGGACCTCTTTCAAGATCTCGCACTGCATGCAGTACTGGTAATGTGAATGACTGCAGGTGCCTTTGAAATGATCCTCCTTACTGTCGCTTAGAGCATATGTACTGCAATGATCAGCAATGTTTGTGGATTCCACAACATGAACCTGGAGAAAAATTAAGGTGAACATACAGAGTAAATAACGAAACCTGATCATTAAAGTAAACAAATTTTACCCGTCCCCTGGTTCTTCGTTAAATCGATTTTCCACTGTATTTAAGCAAAACGTTGTCAAAATGTTCAGAAACAAAATTACACTGTCTAACATTTCTATTTTTATGCACAGTCATCATTAGTTTCATAAAATGTACCTTATAATCTGACTTCAAGTACTGCTTTGCTTCCTTAAGCGATTTCTGATAATGGCTCACCATTTCCCTTCTAAGACCACATTCTCCTAAACGGTCCAAAATACGGTGCAATTCGTCAAATCCTTTGGCCCCCTCAGCTGCAATATAATCTAGCCCTTGCAAAGATTTCCTCACAGTCGCACTGCAGCAAGACAAAATGCAGAGCATGGTGGATGATCCAAATGGCGTAAAATTAGTTTCCTTACAGTATTGTACGTATTGCTTTACAAAACGTTGTGGGATCATGGTGCGTATTACGTTGGGTGTTTCCAAAACTTTACCAGATGAAAGATGCAGGTAACGCTGCCCAAAAGGAAGATCTTGAATGACATGAGGACTGACAATAAACGTTAGAAAATGGTCCAGCTGATCAGTGTCCACACGCATTCTTGGGCTTTTCTGCAAGGGTAGTGGAACACCTCGACCATACTGGATTTTATGCTTTCTGGCCATAGTGAATTTAAATTCAGAGACGCTTGGTATAAAACTTTGGATTCCCTCCAGTGTAGTGAGGTCTGCCATTATTGATAGAATTTGACGGCGCGTACTCCAGCTCGATGCATTATTGTACGTTTCAGCCAAGGCCTCCAAGTACTTTTTATCTACGTCAGACTCCTCTGCAATTCCCAATGCTTTCTCCACAGATTGAGACGCCTTTAACGCTTCCCATAAGTGACCTGCATCGCCGGGTGCAATCACATTAAGAGCTGTAACGACAGATTCCCTGGCTTTTGACACGTGACTTCTTCTGGTGCGCACACTTGCGTCCTGCCACTTTTTTTTGTTCGCGCTTACAGTAATTCCTCTATTACAGACACTTAAAAATTCATTTCTCTGTTCTCCTAGTTTACGTTGGTGCCCGGCAGAATCTGACGATTCTCCACTGCTACTTGTATCTTCTGGAACGTAAAAACTCGCATCATCTTCAATAAGAAGTTGTGCCATTGACTGAGACAGCTCCCCATCTTCCTGATGAAAAGACATATAATTTGTTTATGAAACAAAGTCTACACTCTGTGTCTCCTCAGCAATGTACCCAAAGCAGTGATTAAAACCATTTGCAGGCGGGGAGCGAGATCTCCACCTCACCTATCTTCTTCGCGCTCTGTTGAGCCTAAGGCCGCGAGCAAGATCTCAGTGGGGAAATAAAGCCCATGAAATTTTTAAATGATTCAAACCATAGCCAGATTTTACGAATCACAATAAAAATTTGTCTCTAAACATTTCGAAGAACAATGTGCTTGTCTCTCCAAATTGGCGGCGCCATGGTAAACCACGCTTTTTATGAATACTTGTTTGATCTCTGCTGTAATGATATGCCATTCGTACTTCGTTAAGCCCCCTGTATATTCAAATGGCAACCTTTCGTTGATTTCTTCGGCTACGGATGGATTGCCCCAAATCGTGGCAATATCTCGTTTATGTAAGATCAAGGTCAAAGGGTCAGTCAAGGGTACTTTCCGCTGACCTACTCCCTTTCTGAAGACCGATCTCAAATGGCCAAGAATTAGAAATCTCTGTGTAATTGTAAAAGTCTCTTAACTCACGTGATCAAGCTCTCCTGTCCTTGAGCAGGTACTTCCTGGGCACTCTATAGATTCTTCTTGCTTCTCGGCTCCCTGAATTTCGTCTTGGGATTCAGGAACTGTCAGAACCACATCGTCTTTTTCGCCTTGGCCACCAAGTCTTGTTCGACATTGTTTGCATATGGCTAATGTGTAGGAGTAAATAAATCCGCGGTTATTATGTAATTGAGTAAACAAGAATAATTTAAGTCTGCTATTAGAATTGTTTCCTGTTCAACAAGTAATTTACCTTGAGATCACATTCATTAGCTACGTATATTCATCATTGACTATTTACTTTTTGAAAGTACTAGTACGGAACAAATTCACAGAAGACAGCCCAATCCGGCCTTCCCTAACAAAGCGTTTTTTTGGCAGTCACTCATCCCATGACAATATACTTACGAGAGCCTACAGGCAACAAAATTTGCGTCTGAAGGTGGAGTCTTCTCGACTGAGCCAGATTTATCCCACGATCCCCTTTCTGGTTTTTCTCATGTTGTATCCATTGTTCTGGACAGGAACAGTTCTTTTTGTTGCTACGCCACCTTATCCCCCATAGGTCACGATGACGAGGGCATACTGTTGTGTTCAAAATACCTTCATCCACGTCAAAACAACCTTGGAAACAAAAAAATGTGATATGCGTTTACTGAAAACTTAGTTTAACGGTAAGGGTTTGAAAAACCATGCGACAGCAACGTAACTCCGGGGATGTCAGCCCTTGGATAACAGTGATTGAAAAAGGCATCACAGAAAATGCCACGCAGTATTATAGGACTCCGCTTTCTCTCCCAATTTAAATATACGTAAGAATGTTTCGGCAACAGAAGAAAGTAGGGGAGCCATCCGCGTTTTTATTCAGTGAATGGGATTAAATACTAATAAGTGCCTTTATACCTTATTTATCAACCAAGAGGACAACAGTGCGATAAGTCATATCACTGAGATTAGCGGATTTTCATAATAACAAGCGGGGTCTACAAATTGTATTATTTTCAGTCATCTCTGTAATTCCCTTATGTATGTTACAACCTCAAAGTTTCGCTTGACTTATCACTTGTAGTGAAGGAAGCCGAAAAATATCCCCCGCCTCATCTTTAATTTCTAGTTCCATTGTCCCACTTCTCTACGTGGTTAGTATTGGAATCATTTTCGTGGGAAAGACTTATCAATAGCCAGGCCGCAATTTTACTCAAGAGACTTACAATTACCCTTTGGCACGGTCACTGCAACATTGAAAGAGTGCCATTAGATTTTAATTTCGCGTATCACGAAAATCACGCCTTATTGGGCGTCATGGTGATTGTCTGTTGTAGTAGCATTCAGTATTTTTTCGATAATCTTCCGCAATATTTTCGATCTAAAGACAAAATTAAGTTAAAAAAGCACTGACCTGCTCTAGCCAACAGTAGCCTTGCTTCGTCCAGAGAAGAATCACTCACACCAATAGCCTTCAAATGACCTCGAATGTCTTTGTCGCATTTTCGAATTAAAACACATTGAACATGTGCGGGATTCGTAACACTAGGACCACACGTGCCACCAACGATTTGAGAATAACTGCAGGTGGCCATTTCTTATTTGTTATTGTCATGTGATACCACACTCGAGGATCACACGACCGCGGCATAAAAATGGTATATCCAGGGGTTTTTTTTTATTTCACAGCAATGGGAGTTTCAAAATTTGTAGACTTATTGCACAAGAGTCTTTATCAAGTAGTCTCATAGAAAGATATTGTATATACATATTTTCTTTTTTTTTTGATAAACTCGATTCGGGAAAACGCGCCTCTGACTTGTGAATTATCGTCACGCCATCTCAACGCTGTCACACTCGGTGTAACGCTACTCAGTAAATCAAGCCATGTATGTGGACGGTAAGTCAAAAGTTATATGTTGTTTTACATGTAAAATCTGAGAAGAAAACCTTCTATTTGGCAATACTATTTTGTTTTAATGTGAACACGGAATAGAACTTTAAAGATTGAACAAATTTATATTCACAAATTTCCGCTTCAGTAAACAAACACGCACGTACTCATAAACAAGTTAGAACTCCTTTTCAGCGTAAAAAAATATTAACTTCGATAAAATTGCCCACAGAAGATAAAAGAAATAACTACTAATCATTTAACATGGGGGAAAGGGTCGAATTCAGGCTAAAATTTTAACTGTTGTGTAGGTTATCTGTTGTATTCATGGCGACAACTGTAAGTTCAAAGGTCATAAACTTCAAGCGCGTACCGCAAATATTTTCGGTCGTGTAAATTCGCCATTTAAGTTGCCCCAAAATTTTATTTCACAGAACGATAGAAGAAACCTTACTCTTTCTATAGAATACCATCTTTACAGCGGAATCTATGTACCAGGTAGGGTATTTTGCCGTTGAAATTTGTCAAAATCGAGCTTACCAATAATGCTATTTAGGAGGGTAAATTTGAAATTTTTTTAAAAATTCAGGTTTGAATCTTTTCCAATTCTAATAACGGTATCATAAAAATTCTTTTTCTTTGGCCATCGTAGCTTAAAGAGAAAAAGCACACAAACTGCAGTTACAAACATGACAATAAAACGCATGTTGGAAGGGTCATTGAATTGTCTTATATCAAAATAGTTTTGATATTTCTTTTAGTTTCCTTACACGAGTCGCAAATACGAGGCACATTTTTCAGTGGTTTTAGGGCTTCTCCGAGAGTGAAAATTAAAAAAATCGCTTTACTTGAAAAATGTAAATCCAAACGAACTAAAAGTTGTATTTTCGTAAATAGTTTCTAGAGGGCTTTCTTGTGAAAAAGTTTGAGGGAATTCGATTTTTTCATTTTGCACACCTCTCCGTAGTATTTATGGGAAGTCACTCTTAAGTTTCTATAATATAAACAATCAACAGGCAAAGTTTGACAAAAGTCTCAGTGCAGGCTCTAGTTCAGTGGAATGACCTTAATTACGACGTCGATCTTTTCTTCCTCCATTGTCCTAATGTCGACTTTGTAGCCTCGTCTTGTCGTTTCCAGGCTCCGCAGATATTATGCTAAAGTCTGTTCTCCTAGTTCCAGACTTCTCCTTTTTTTCGGCCTTTTTTTTTCTCTTTTCCGACCGACCGACCCAAAATCAGAAAACGTATTTGACAGTAAACGAAGAAAAAAAAGGATGGCCTTGCGTCATATAGGTCATAAAATGTCAAGCGGCATGAGTCCACGTGTCGCGTAAGTTGTCAAATTGCAAAAAAAGTGAGACGAGCAGGCGATTTCAAATCACGGGACGGGAGCAACATGGAAAAGGGCGGGAGGCGGGAGATAAAGGTACGGGAAGCGGGAGAGCAGGGTACGGGAGGCGGGAGGTTCTGACCCCCCTGTCCCCCCCCCCCCCCCCCCCACTTTCAAGTCGGAGTCGGTGTTTTCAATTGTCAACAAATCTTAACAAAGATTTCTTTCGTTATCTTTAATGTTGTGGTAAAAAACAAATCGAATGTGGTTTAGCGTGGACTGTATTCTTATCGACAACGATACAGGTCATCACACCAGTCAAGATTTGTTGTGAAACCATTGATTTATTCATGCATGTCGACATAAGCAAAATTTTCACTGGAATTTAAATGGTTTCTTAGTTACGTTTAGCACAATTTTCACATTTTACCTTTGAAGAGTGTCATTCCGAACTTTGTGGCGTGTTTTGTATTCCTCGGAATGGCATTTTCTTTCATTAAATTAATTTCCTCTTCAGACACATTGACAAAGCGCGAGCCAACGCGCGAGGCCGCTATAATCACCTCTGCGGAGGTGATTACAGCGGAATATGACGCCATTCTCGGCCAATGAGAGCGCGAGGATTTCTATAATCACCTGAGTAATTATACTAAAAGTTATTCATAGACATTGCCTCAGTCAAAATTTTTTTCTGGCTACGGCCCTGAACCGAGTAACTCTACAAACTGGTACTAAGGCTTACTGGCACACAGTGCAATATTCAGTTCAGTGTATAGCATAATTGAGATAGAAATAAACATTTTATTTAATTGCCTTTCACCACGTTGCCAGATGATTATCCGTTATTCAACGCTGTTTCTTCGTCACTCTGCCCGTCAGCAGTCTATAAATGTGGGCAAGATTAACGCACTCTAGAAAATTATTAATATTGTAGAAGGCATCGATGTTAAGGTGTAGCAAATCAGTCCTATAGAAACTAAAATAGTTTAGCGGTGGTGTTTTGACGTACGAGGTAAAACGCGGTCTTTTTTATTTTTGTCACAAAATCCGCTTCCTCTTGCATGTAGTCAAGTTTACGCATGCTTTCACAAGTGTTTATGAAGTCAGTGTACATACATTGATTTAATCAATGCTTTTTATGTTATTATCGAGCAAGCAAGGCGGCGGGTTTTTGGACGAAACTTGTGTGACCATTCAAATGAAAACTATTGAGTAGTATTTTCATGTGGGCTATCAGTTTATCTCTACTACTAGGCAATTGTATTTCTTAATTATGTGAATCCTTATTATGCCAACAGTGAAGTCGGAGCTCGCAGTAAAGAGAAAAAGCGTTGCGTCAGTCCTGGGAAACTTTTATCTTGCACAAATAAAACGCTTCTAATAAGCTGAAATCACGGAAATGTGTAGTTACACTTCCACTGAGTCACAAGATGATGCATGGCACGCCTCATACGTAAGTATTCGTGATTCACTGGTAGAGTGACTTGTTCAGATTTCCTGCAAGCAGGAATTGAGCTGCGTACGATGAGAAGCTGATAACCGCAAGGTAGTCGTTGATGTCGAAAAACATAATTCTTCTGCGAGGAATTATGTCCCTGAAAAGACAATTGACTAGCACTGTTATTAGCTCACTCGGAAATCCGTGAACGAAGGTACGAACCGCCTTTTAGAAAATAGTAGTTAAAAGGATCAGTTGATTTATCGCAGCACTATTATTATATAAACGTTTTTCGGCATAAATGTTCATAGCTTTTGTAAAATATAAATATAGATTGTAAGATATTGCAGTGACACTGAGCTACTTAAAAGAGAAAACAAACAACTGAAGACTGCAATGGGCTTGACAATATTTTGTATTTGCGTCAATTCGTAACGGCTTCCAGGAATGTCCGACTAAATGAAGTGTATATTGTGAGTATGTTAGCCAAACGGGAAGTTTTGTTCTTAAGCAAAAGGTGCGTAGGTACAACAGATTGTACGAAAATAGTAAGGGATTAAACATAATGTTTAAACATAATGGGAAACAGAAGTTTTTGTTTGCTTTTAACTTGTATAAGAAAAGGAAGCCATTCAAGTGTGCGTTAGTCCTGGAGCTGAATGACGCATCACTATCCAATTGCAATTAGGATCACTCAGGCATAACACTTACAGGCCTACTTTCGCACTGGTTTAGGGCTCGCTAATAACCAATCAGGTGTTTGTGAGAAGTTTGTTTTGATTTACTGCTGATATTATATTTTGTGACACGTACAGAACTCGCGATATGGTATTTACAGGACTGATATATACCGGAGTTCTTCGGGCTATTTTTAAAAGGAGTTCATTAAGGCGCAATAAATTTTGTTTTGATTTCTTTATGCATCGTTAAGTGATTCTTCAACAATTATACTTAAATGTCGATTTGTTGATGATAATACTCAATTTTCTTTGCTTGCCTCGAGGCATCCACCCTTTTTTATTGTCCCTTATGAGTGAATCAAGTGGGCAGATACATAAACCGACCGCGACAAGTTGTTGTTCTTTGCGTGTTTGGTGCCGTCTCTTAGATGTATCACACTCACGCGTGCACTGAACAAGGAGCAAACAGGACGACAAGACGATCAGTGACTCTGCAAAATTCTACGGAAATAAATACTTGACCCAGAAGGCAAACGGTTCAACCCCTCTACTGGGTTAAACAGCCCTTGAAAACAGATAGCCGTATTGAAAGATCTTAGCTTGACAAAAAGACAATATCACAAAAGGATTGTTCCGAGCAACTACAAAATGTTAAGATTGTGGATTACGAATTAACTGTTTGAATTGACGAATCAAGATTTCAGAAGAATTCGAAATACTATTTTTCATGGATTTTAGTCGTCCAGATGTAAAGAAGAGAATAAAATATACCGCTCCATATTTTTTGCCCATGTAGTCAGTACGGTACCTTGTTCCACTGAATGAACTGACGTCAGCATTACGTGTGTTTAGTACATAAAAATAACCTTTGTATCAGCAATTTGCTGCAGAGTTAGGTTAATTAATGCTAGTTTCGTTTTATTTTTCTCTGACTCGTGATTAAAAGCATATGAATTAAGTACAGTTTTTTTTATAAATGTTTGTTCCTTTTTTTGTCAATTTTCCCTTTACTCTTTCACATTTAAACTTTATAGTCACTCAAGCGAAAAAACGAGCTATCGTCTCCATGTGTCACATCACTGCCCGGGGGGGGGGGGGGGGTACTCGATACATTCTTTGGTGGGGAGGTGCGGCCCGACCCCTCATACCCTGACCCTGTTTAAGACAAATATCGCTGATTTTCCTACCCTGTTTAAGACAGAATTCCGATTTTTGATACCCTGTTTAAGACATGGATTAAAAGTTGCGGTTACAAATTGTGTGGCTTTCTTGTTGCGTAATCAATGGAAATTTAATGTGCCTGGTGTCAATGCCAAAGTCAACAGAAGACAATATTAAGTTACAAGAGCTTGTAAAAATTTTGCTGTTTATCGTCCAAAAACTGATAAATCGATACCCTGATTAAGACAAAAAATGACAAATTCGATACCCTGTTTAAGACAAAAATCCCGAAAAACATACCCTGGCTAGCCGCACGTCCCCATTAAGCCCATATAAGGGAGTACCCCCCCCCCCCCCCGGGGATCACTGAACATGAACTGCTGCGACATTTTGTCGATGGACACGAAAATTTATAGCTGCTTTGCTACATTCATCATACATAATATAATAATTTTCACTCAGTCTTCACTCACTCATTAGACTGCAGTGAATTGTTTATAGTTTATATTTTTGGGTCAAATCTATCGGCATAAAGGTGGTCTTTATCACAGTAGCTTTAATTCAAGACAGTTGATCTTTTTTACAAGTAGACCGGCCTTTTTCGTTTTCTTCAGGTGCATACGTACAAGCAATGACCTTTTTTGTATTGCTTGTATGTATTTTCATTTAATACGTATGTGATATTTTATTACGAAGAAGACGTCTCATTTAAAACTTCCAAGCATACACATTTTTTTTAGAAATCATTGAAAAGCTTGAACTGGCTCCAATATCGATGACGTCATGTTTCAATTTCCTTGATTTACTTTCAGAACAAAACAGTGTCTTCTCGAGCTCGAGAGAAACTAATACTAATTTTTGAGCCGCCTGATGCCCGGTTCAAGTTGAATTCAAAGCAGTGCGTTTATAAAACGCACAAACTTAAATCTACGTAAATTACGGAACAGTTATTTCACGATAAGCATCGGCGGCCAAGCAGGCTTTGCGAACTGATATCAAAGTTGTTCCATGATCTTGCTCACTCTAGTCAGAGTGATCTTGCTCACTCTAGTCAGAGTTGCTTGGTGTTAATTTTTGTTTCTTTTATCTTGTCTATTAGTTTTAAAAAATAGCATAGTTGAGCATTAAACTGATATTGCTCTGGCATCCTCACCTCAAAGAACGGGTTGACTGATGCTTTAAAAAAATGCGTCAGGTCACAAACTAATTGGAAGGTATTGGCCTGAGATAAAACAGAACTTTGGCCGAAGCGTGTGAATCAACCTGGACTAGTTATCTTTCTTTCTGCGCCTGTTTGGGGTATTGTTTTTATAGTACACCTTTACATTAAAATAATCAGGGATAATCACTGGATAAGCGTTTCTTTTGCGAGCAGGTTGCTCCTTTCTCAACCATCTATTCCTCCAGTGCGTGTATACGCTTTCATGGTTTTCGAATTTTATAGTGTTCATGTTCATGAAAAGGCTTCAGTAAGACATCGTTGGTAACTGGCAGAAAACATTTTCCGTCAGTGTTACCTATCCAGTAAGATAGGAACACAGATAAATTAAAGCTTCGTCCGGCCAAGCAAGAAATACTGTGAAGCACACAAACCGTAGTCAATTGTATCCACACTGAGCCATTTTTCCTGTTTGTCCAAACTTTTCGAGAAGTGTTACTACAGACATGCCAAATGCTTTCTATCATTTCTCTGCCAGCCTTTTATTCCAGCGAACACAAATTTACTCGTTTCTTTCGATCATCAAAATGTAAATTCTCTTGATTTGCTTTTTCATGCTCTGGCTAGTTCAGTGTGCTGTGTTATGTTTGGTGCTTTTGGCAGAGTGATTTATACACAAAATAACTTCTAGTTTTATATGAGTTACCTTACATTAATTAAAAAAGCTAAAGAAAGTATCGGAGTTTTTGAAAGAATCGTCCTTAATGATTTAATTTCATGAAAATGACTTTCTTCTTCACTTTAACAAGCATTCATTGAGGGTGGTTAATTTTGTAATCATTTCAGTTCATTTTGCTAAATTTTAATTGTAGTTATGTTTTCTTCCTACCCCGATTTATACAGAGATATAACCACAAACGAATAAGCGAGTTTTAGTGTTCTATTGCGGCTAATGTGCCAAGAGTTAGCAAATTTTCGCTGCAACACTGAGAACTAAGAGATTTCGTTTGTCTATATCTGTAGGCGCAGCCCAACACTTTTGATGCACTTATATTTAGTTTTACAACAGTTTTGCGGCGAGCTTGAATCCTAGATATATACATCTCAGTCTTAGACAGGTGCCAATATTGTTGGCAGGAACTCACTTGTTCACTTTAACATATTGTGTTGTTACTGCTTAAGTCGTAATATATACTGTTTTTATAAACAAAGTTTATTTGTCAATAAAACAAACTACAACATAGATATTCTGATCAATACTACGCTATCTTTTTGGTTTACTTCTAAAATTCAGTGAAATATCAAAAACTTATCGTACAAGTCACAAACATTGCATAGTAATGTAATTAGTGCAGATAAAGGCTGATACGAGGAACTCAATTGTTGCGTGAGATCGTATGAAAATGAGGTCCGATTCATGTCTGAAAGATGAACGTGAGATAATTTTCATGTATGCACTTTAGATCTTTAGAAAGCAGCTCTAAAAACAGACGCGCTGAGATTGGTTAAAAATCGTGTTTCCAGAACTCGATAGAAACACAACTAGCACGAGCCGTTGACGTAACGATGGCGCGAAAAAACTTAATTTACATTTTGATGATTAAAGTAAACGAGCTGTTTCCCTGTCGTGATGTCTAAAAGGACTAGACGACAATGAACATGTTTTCCGTGTTTCTATCGAGTTATCTGAGAAACACTCCGCGTGAAAAGTTTGGGAGAACTCGAAAAAGCTGTGGAAACACTCGCCCACGGCTCGTGTTCCCACAGCATTTCCCGTTCTCCCAAACTTCCACTCGTGTTTCCTTAACTCGATAGAAACTCGGTACATGTTTTCTATTTCTTATATACCTACTCCACTATGATGACCATAAAATTTATTACACCAGCTCATTTTTTTGACTATTTTGTGCAAGTTTCATGAACGGTATTGAACAATTGCGCAATATGGTAAGTTTCTGCCAAGTTTCTAGAAGAATACTTGTATTTACGGCGTCTTACATTATTCACTCATGTCTGGAAAAATACTGAGATGTTAATTAAGCCAAAAGCTAAAGGATACTGTGACTTTACAAATTGAAAAGTAAATAAGTAAAAAAAGAAAGATAACTTCTTCGGCTTTATGTTTACATTGCTGGACCAACTCCCAGCATTCTTCCGTATACTCCCGCTGGCCTTTTAAAAAGCTTACTGCTACATGCAAATGCGAAAACTCCGTATCATAAAAGTGATATTTAATGCCCGAATATGAAATAATTATCTTCAAAAAGAATGAAATAAACTACGACGATATACTTTAGTATCCACACGCAAAAACTGACTTCCGATAAGCAGATTGTCAACAATTTATTTTGAGACACAGGTAGCTTTTACTTTCAGGAAAAAAAAATCTTGACAAATAGGCACTTGTATACAGATCGAAAAACTACGCCAATACTTGTTAGTCCATCAGTCTCCGAAGTGGGTTGACGACGTCAACATGATTTAAATTTAAGTTATGAGGTATAATTACATCTACAAAAAAATCGAATATTTTTGCCACTTGTTTCAGCATCCTGTACAAGCTTGAAATCAATCCAAATGAAATAGCAGCGCTGTAGCGATGTCTTTTTAATCGAAGTGTTCATCCGACAATATGTACATAAACAAACCTGAGTTTCCGCTTAAAACCTTCAATAGTTTAACTGGTTCATTCTGGTCGCGTGACACGTCACGGGAAAGGGAAAATCTGTTATGCAATAGACCAACCACATAGTTTTCAAAAGCTAATTTGTTATATTGCCTTTTGAAAACCAAATTGCTCTCGTAACGTGTCAATTACGTACAAAGAGATCTTGCTATTCTGAACCAATATCACCAACCGGATTCAGGATTAGGCATGCGCACAGCATCGACATACAAACTGACATGCGTGAATTAAACCCAACCTCCGAGTCAGAGCAGGCTTCAAAAAGAAAAGAAAAGGGAAGAAATAAAAGTAAAAACAAAAAATAACTCAAAATAAATGCACGGACAACTGTTCTTTTTTTTATTTTTTGTGGCAAACGCCCTCATCACGCGCTCCGGCATCATTCTAAGTTACGTAACAAAACACTTAATTTCTTTTGTGCCATTAGAGAACTTCAAAGTCCACGTAACCATTGGTATTGTGGTTTCAGCAATATCTTAATTGCTGTATCGATTTCCATTTTGTTATGAATGATACAAAGTGATTTCGTCACAAAACAAACAAATCAGGGTGATATTGCTTTCAGCTACATGTTACCGCTTGCGTGATCTGAAAATAGTTTTGCACGGACCACGGGCAAGTTTGGATATCAGCTTTAAAGTTTAAAGTGCTTTTGTTATTTGATGACTAATTAGTGTCAATACTTTGCTCAACATCTCTAATATAAGGGCACACGATCACCTCATTTCACTACAGCAAGCGACGTTCTCCGCTGAAGATCAGAGCTTCTCGAAGAAATCGTTCTATTCTCTCTTGAGCTCTCCTCTACAAGTAACAGGTATTGTACGATTACATATATATATATATATATATATATATATATATATATATATATATATGCACGATACATTTACTTAGTCTGATGTTAGAATATAAGTTTCTGTCGTAGAAGCAAGGAAAAGGTAATAAGTGCTACTTAAGAGACTTGTAGAGCGAATTTCTTTTTGGTTCACCAGAATGTTTCCTTTAAAGCGCATCGGAATTTATGGCAGTTTTATTCTTTCTCTTGATCTATTTATAATGTTCTATCTTGTTTTGAGACTTGATAAACTACTTGTATCTTTGTAGCTTTCAAACGGCGGCCGTTGCATGCAAACGCAATTTTTCACTCTTTCACAAGCTCTGGCCACCTTAAAGGGGCTCTAACAAATGACAACTTTGTTTCTTTTTTCAAACTTCTTTGAGTAATGTCAGCGGTAGAAGATTGTAAGTGAAACCAAAAAGTGGGTTAGTCTCTTTTAGGTAGACCTAGATCATAGCAAACTCGGTCTAGAACTAGCAAGTTTGCTGATTTTGTATTGATGCCGGGTTGTAGCGTTCATTTTGCGTGGTTCTGGTTTATGTCACATACTGGTTTCAGCGACCCATTAACGGCAATATAGAATACATGTATTATGAATCAGTTTGTCAGTACTGATGTAATGCTCTTTATGATTCAACAGGTGTGAAGTGAGAGGCATTAGCGAGAAGAAACATGTACACCAGAAGGTATGTTTCAGTTAAGATAAATAAATTGACGATATCTTATAATGATACCGCCCAGTCGGCGAACGTTTAACTTTGAAAGGCTTTTGAGTCGAACTTAATGAATTATCTCACAGCTCCATGGCCAAGCCCCAAGGTTCCTTATATGCTTTAGTGAAAAGAGTATACAAAGTTGTTTTGGTCTGAATTAAAGAGCGCACAGAATGCAATATCGTTATATTTCGGTTTATAGTGCTCAAAAAACAAAGCAAGCTTATAATAGCAAAAATATCACGAAATCAGGATCACAAAAGTCATTGTGGTAATGCCTCGATATGCTTAGATGCTTTTCCTTTGACCAAATATTTATGTTAACATTATAAAACACAAAATCTAGTCAACTCCAATAACTTCAGCACAAATGTAGCAGCTAGTTAAATAGCTTCCCCTCTTTCTTACAGAATAACTGTCGCTCCTAGAGCTGTAAACGCAATTAATTTCAGGGCGAACTTTCTTTGACCTTCTGTGACCGGAACTTGGAGGAAGGAATCTCCGCTTCCTCTCCCCTCCTTCTCTCTTGTGTAGCTTCAGGAATATTTAATTATAATAAAACTTACAGGATATATAGTTCGTCTGTACAATTTTCCTTAGGCAAAAGCAGTACTGGATGATGACGTCATATGATATGATAATTACGTCATGTTATTCAGGCAGGTCCCATCTTGGATTCGCCACTTTGTTGTTGTTTTGTTCAAAGGCCCTACCACTAAGCACGGAACTACTATAAAGTCCTAAAACTTTAGAAATAAATGTATGAAAGTTACATCTGGGTGACACGGGCAAGAAAAGTTCAAAATTGGATAAACCGATACAGGTGGTGAAAGTTTAGTCGCCATGGAACCATAAGTTCGTCTATCTACGAAATTATGATGCATTAACACTTTTATTTACTCAAATATTCCGGCCTCTCTTCCGTCCTTTCTTTCAGTAGCATATTTAACACTCATTCAAAGAGTACGCCTTTGATTTGCGGTGATAGATCGAGAGGGCTATAATCATCTCACATCTACCAAAATTTAGACTACTAAACTAAAATAAAAACTGAAACACCCCACACATTTATACGCCTATCACTTCCTATATTTCTAGAGCGTGTTATTATCGCTTGTATACTTGATGGCGGCTAAGCAAATGAAAACTCCTGAATTACATTATCACATGATCAAGTTTTTAATAATGATAATTACTTAGCTCTTATTAACCGAGCAGGAGGTCTGTATGAGAGAATCTTGACCGAGGTCGTAAGTAGGACCTAACGCAGTGAGGCCTGTACACATGACCGAGGTCAAGATCCTCCCAGAACGACTTAGCTCGGTTAAAAAGATGTTTATTATATGAAAAAACAAGAGAAATTTAATTCGCGCAATGTAACTGGTTTGTACTTACTGACATTTTGCTTGCGAACGGCGATGAGCCGAATTTAATTTTTCCAAAGTCTGCTCGTCCTGCTTACTTTTTCTCTCATCAGCTTTTTGGCACTTACAGAGATAAATATTGCTAGATGAAAATAGCCAATGATTTTGCATTTTAGTTTGCAACATTTTCACTGCAAAACATTACCGGTCTAGATGCCAGTCTAGCTGGGAAAATCAAGGCCGCGGTCAATATCGATTTAAGCAAATCAAATTCGCGAATTTGGTAGTTCACAGTCCTTGTGAGAGAGAGAGCCTTATAATAATTATTTTATCATTCGATCACCAAGTTTGTCAGTTTGATATTTAGCCACTTCCTGGCAGCCCAGGGAAGCGATCAGCCATTTTTCTCTCGAGAACGTGGTTCCAATTACGCATAAGAAGAATATTATTTGCAGCAAGACACGTTTGGACAGTATTACGAATGAGCAGACTATTATTTGTAGGCAGTTATCTGCAGGTCGCATGGTGGGCTGTCGGCCAATTGAAGGGAAGAAAAACTCGCACGTGACGTCATCATTTTCTAAAATCGCATCAGGCATAAGAGGGGTAAATTTATATCTGTTAACAGCTTTTCAGTTCGGTAGCTTGCTTCATCTGGAAACCAGAGCATTATGATGGTGTGTGACATAAAGCTACAAACGCGTTTGTCGAAAAACATATACTTATCTCGTGATTTTTGCCTATTCGTCCTATTCAGAAGTATTAGGAAATGTGCTTATGTAAATGCTTGTTTGATCAGTACAGATTAGTCGCCTAGATAGCCAAAGCAAGTTTCAGATGTTTTCACCATTTTCCGGCCGTCATGCATGGAGATAAACCAACATGGCGGCTCCATACCGGGCTGTAGCTGTGAATTTGTGCCAAATAAATATTTTGTCAAATATGTGAAATTTAGGCAAACGGACAGACTTAAAACTTCGAGAGGTGTCTTCTTTATCAATCTTCTAAAATATCTCAATTTCATTAACTTTATCCACTTA
>JAHPZR010016455.1:0-25397 GCA_019787425.1 Platygyra sinensis | reverse complement strand
TTTTTTTTTTTGCCCATTTCGTTAGAAATGTACAGTTTGTTTTGGCTTCATACGACCGTTTACACTAAAATTAACATTTTCGGATTCCTTGTACTCCATCTAAATACCTGCATTGAACAAGAAACAATTTTAGCGATCAATGGTAAAAACAAGTTGGTGTAAGAGATCACGAAAGTTGCAAGATCAGATACAGCTCACTGATTATGTACAAACAATGTAATACTACAAGTTCCGTATCCAATCAGTTTTTAACTTGTAGACCAGTACGATTGGTAACAGTTGCAGTACTAAGATAATTGCCGGTTTTTACGCTAAAATTTAAACTACAAAACTATTGATCCTCATGAGATGTTACTTTCATGATGTATAAGAGCAGCTTAAAACTAATACTCATACATTTTTTTTTTTTGCTCAGAATGGGTTCTTAGTTTTGTGATAGACTACGCTTGAATTTGTAAGCTTTTGCGTGACGAGGCATTTACATGACGACCGATAGGGCTGGTTTTTTTTTTTGGTTAAAAGAGTGACTTATTTCGGAGAATTTGGCCGATATGAACAGTTTATGTATTAAAAAAAAATGTATTATTTTAATGATTTTGAATTCCTCGACGAATAAATGAACTCTTTTGTAGCAAAACTCAGTGACAGATGCTTTTGTTGGTAGGAGCTGATTATGAAATTTATACATGAATGTAGCAATACGAAATGTGACAAGATCATAAAATTTGATTACCTGGAGAGGCAAGAACCAAGAGTTGTGTGAGTCGTTCGTTAGGAATAAAAATGTAGAAGGTTTAATATAAACCTCTATAGATAAGTAATTGACATTTTTATACTAAAAAAGGATAAACGCCTTGGCAGTTTTGTCTTAGTGGAGACTGGTGTGCAGTAGTTTCTACCATGTTTGAAGCGGTTTCAATATATACCCTTTATACAAAACGCCGAATGTGCGAATAGCAGTCATAATCAAACTTTAAACTCTATTTAACCAAGTAAAAAGTGATTTTAACGTTATTATAGAGTTCGCTATTACACGGCCATTTCGCTATAAATTATAAGTTTGACACTGTCCCATGGGTGAGAGATGTGCATTTTTCTCATGGCTCTACCATGGGGTCTTTGTATGCTCCAGCTGCTGCACAGTGAGTTATTTGCCACCTTCTAAAAGCAAACTGTCAAATGCCTGTGGGGGCTGGGGGGAGGGGGTGCAGTTTGAGCTTTTGTTGGATTGGACAGAGCCCAAAGTACGTTCTGCATTTTTATTTAAATAGTGCTGACAACGTTAGGCTTCAAAGATTATACTAAGTGTATGATGTTTCGAGACAACAGCATGACAAGACCCGAGAACAGCTGTTTCGTCCTTATTGGGACTCGTCAGCACTGTGTAGTGAATATATGGCACACCAGCGCAAGAACCAACACACAAAATCAAGTTCCGTGCTTTGAACTGACTTGCTCTATCCGTTCTTGTCATGTTGGTGTCTGGAAACTTTTATCACGTGGTATCAGCCTTGCAGCCTATTGTTTGTCTTCACTGATATACGCTTTTAGCTGATCAGATCTCTTGTAGATCCTACGTTAGGAGCGAGCATCGTAGGCGGTCCTTTGCAGTTTCGGGTTTCTACAACGCTACCCACGTCACAGGTCACCCCTCCGTGACTATCTTCAGCAAAAAATGCAGCAGATTTTCCGAACGTGGGTTTGGATAACTGGTTTTAGATCAAGTGGTTTGTGTATCGGCGATTCTTTAATCTTGTTTACAAATGACAGCTGTTTTCGAAGCGGTTTCAGCTAGAGATCACTGAAATCATTTGTCAGCAATCTTGTCTTTGGGCCCTTAAGAAGAATCCTCGCTGCTTTTTAGTAGCCATTGTTCTCCACCTGCACTATATAACATGATTACAGTCACTCTTTCAACTCTGTCTCTTAAAATAAATGAAAAAAAAGTAAATCATAATCACTTCCTCTTAAAGGGACATTGTCACGAGGATTTTGCTGTTTTAGGTCAATTCTGTGCTAAAATCATTACTTTAAGACTTTAAACATTAACAAAAAGCTTCTGTAAAGCTACGACGAAGACATCAAATGAATGTTATCAGAGAGGGCTAACCATGATAAATTTCTTGAGGCTTTTTCCAACACTTGGCATCAAAACTTGAAAAAATTGGCCATTTTTTTTCAAATTTCCATTCATTTCCATCCGTGCCATCCGTAGCGACAGGCGACAGGAAACAGTTTCAGTACCTTCAAATAGTCTTCGCTAACAAAACTAGGTCATTAGTTTTGGAATTCGATTGATGCGAAGGCACCTTCTGGCCTTTTATAAAGTTGTCAAGTAGCGTGACAATGCCCCTTTAAGGTTCCTGTTAGTATGGGAAGTCATTGCTGCTCAGTAACCCAGGGAGTCATTGGTGCTCGTTGGCACGGAGAGTCACTGCTGCTTGCTAGCTCAGGGAGTCACGTCTGATCGCTAACCTATTAAGTCAATGCTGCTCGCTAGTCTAAGAAGTTATTGCTGCTCGCTTTCCCAGAAAGTAACTCTTGCTAGCTAGCCCAGAAAGTCATTGCTGCTTGCTAGCCCAAGAAGTTATTGCTCCTCGTTAGCGCAGGAAGTCGCTGCTGTTCGCTAGCCCGGACAGTTTCTTCTCCCCGATAACCCGGGGAGTTATTCCCGTTCGCTAACTCAAGAGGACATTGCTGCCCGCTAGCACAGGTATTCACTGCTGCCCGCTAGTCCAGGGAGGCTTTGTTGTTTGCTAGTCCAGGGAGTCATTGCTGCTTGCTATCCCAGAAAGCCATTTCTGCTCTCTAGCCCAGTTAGGCAATGTTTCTCGCTAGAGTAGGTAGTCACTGCTGCCCGCTTCCCCAATGAATTTTTGCTGCCCGCTAACCCAGGAAGTCATTGCTGCTCTTTAAATCACTAAGTCATTCTTGTCTCAAATGTTTTTGCGACTTAATTGTTCTACATTTGTTGTTGTTGTTTTTTTTTGTTTTGTTTTTATTTATTTTATTAATTATTTTTAATTAATAATTGATCAGTTTCATTATGCCATTTTACTTACTAGTTGATTAGTTGATTGATTTATTTGTATAGTGATTGAATTATGTATCATGTATATATAGTATTAATTATCTCTTTATTCTGAAAAGCCCATTTGGGACGAATAAAGTATGTATGTATGTATTCTTGCTGGCTAGCCCAGGGGGTCATTTAGCTATTGCTGCTTGCTAGCTCAAGAAATCATTGCTGCCTGCTAGCCCAGACAAGGAGTCATTCCTGTTCCCTAGTTTACGGAGCCACTGCAATAGATCTTGCCTTCCCACAAATCTTTTTGCTAATCTGTGAGCTTAGGAATATTTAAATTCACCAGAAAGTCTCAATAGCATCATTATTTAAACATTTATCCTCATCTCCCCCAGAAATTAACTATGTCATTGTCCTTATTCGGAGCATAAATGTTAATCAGGGTATATTTTTGATCTGCAATGACGGCCTTAAGGCTATTCCTCACAATTGCACTGCGCATCCTTTCTGCGCATAATTTATGACGTCATTTAGCGCGCTCTCGTGCACGTGCACACTGAAAACATGGCGGATTTGCCTTGATATTGAGCTCTTTCAGTTGAAAAATGGCTATAGCTCATCAACGAGCATGGGCACCCCAATTTTTTTTCCAGTCATTGTAATCAACTTATCATAAACTTTGCTTGAGGAAAGACTGATCTGATTTCTATTGCTGAAAATTGAATAAATAGCGAAAATAGCAAGTAAACTGTGGTCCTTTCTATTTTGCCTTATGGTAACCATGTCAAGAAATTTAGTTGAAATTTTAATCAAGGATTCAGCTTTCTGTCTAAATCAAACTTAAAAAGTTTATTTGTGTCCGATACAACGCATTGACTCCAGTTTAATGCGTGTTCTCATGAGTCTCGGTCACAAAAATTTACAATTATTACTGGGAATGCGTTCTTGTAATAAGCGTTAAATAATGCCAAAATGGGTCATTTTCAATGCCCCAGTGCTCCTTAATGAGTATGGGCACCCCCCTTTTTTATTTCAAAATTATTCTTGCAAAATGATGGAAAAAACTATTAATCTTCCTGAATTGAAGTCAGTGTTATCTTTACAATGGAAAGTTGAAAAATGCGAAAGCTAATCAGTCTCGGCATGTGGCAAAATCAGTCAATTGTGTTAGAATAATATTACTATGACGTGAATGCAAGAAGCATTAGCTTAAGTATTGTAAGTAATAGCTAAGTTATAGTATCGTAAGTTAAAATAAGCTCGTGTAACTGTATTGCTTTGTGAGTTAAGCTATGCAAAATTGTAGTGTAACTGTATGACTGGCATCTCAAATTGTACTGTATTGTATTGTTATGTACGTGTAAGTAGTGTAAGTAGCTGTTTTAGTGTTGTAAATACTTATCACTGTTTGTAAGTAAAAAAAAAAATAATAATAATAATAATAATAATAATAAAAATTAAAACAATTATTCACCGAAGTGGAGGTAAATATCCACCACTTTCACCGACACTGAGGTGAATAATTGTTTTAGTATATACCACAAAAAAAAAATATATGATAAATATTCAGTGGGCAAAGTTTGAACGAAAATCTGTTGTCAGTTCTATTTCAGGGGAATTACCTTAAGAGTAATATAACGTCCCTGGGGGTCTATAGTTTTAGAATTAATAGCGCAATCAATCCCTTTTTTCAACAGGATAGCAACTCCACGAGAATTAGAGTTTCCATGAGACAACACAATAGTGGTACCCCATTCGTTTCTCCATTGTACCCCAGTATCACTTTTCGAGTGCGTTTCTTGGAAAAATATAATATCGACATTTCTCTTGCGACACCAAGTAAAAACTGTTTGTCTTTTTCGAAAGTTAGTAAGGCCCCTCACATTAAGTGATAATGAAAACCTTAAGGCCATCTTGCCTGGCGCGTTTAAGCTTATTCTGCTGCTTTTTTTCTGAGTTCGCATAGTTCTTTGGGGATGTGTTTAAAAAGCCGCATAATCCTTGCCCTTCAGTTTCGCTCGAGCTTTTTGCACAATCTCTTCGGACGAGGATCGCCATCTGCCCAAACGATGGACCGTTTGGAGTTCAATTCTTTTCCTTGTATCAGTGATATAGTTCATCCTCCAAGAACTTAAAGAGGACATCTTTGGTGTTTTTGCTATGTAATGAATCGCCCGACTTCGCTGCGTTCTGGTTTTCCGTTGAGTCGCTGGAACTTTCCACAATACCAATAAACTTCAGGTTTTCTCTTCTGCTATAAGATTCGGAGTACAGGAGCTGTTTCTTCAGGTTCTCGTTCACAAATTTGAGCTCCATCAGGTCGCGTTTCAAGTCGGCGATATCGCTGGCATTGAACTCTACACTTTGTTCTAGTTTGTTCACCGAGTTGAAGGTGGTTTGGGATTTAGCTTTCAGCTGAGCAACGTCCTTGTCTAAGCTGGAGAGAGCTCCTTCTATATTTGCCATCGTAGTGTATAAATTATTTAAGCGGCTTTCGATGACGTCCAGCTTAGAGAGTCTCTCTCGACTTTTTGTCTTCAGGAGAAGTTGAAGAATCACCTACTGTTTTAGGTCTGTCTTTTCGTTTACCGAACATACGCTATGCTTTACTCAACAAGCGTCACGAAGATGGAGCTTTAAGAGCATGTCTGTCCCGCCATCTTGTCGTTGCTTCTTGCTCGGCCAGAGAGTAACTGCTGCTCGCTAACAAAGGAAGTCATTGCTTTTTGCTAGTCCAGGACTTTATTGCTGCTCGCTAGCCCACCGAATCGTTGCTGCTCGCTCGCCCGGAGAATCACTGCTGCTCGCCAACCCAGGAAGTCATTGTTGCTCGCTGCCCCAGGGAGTCACTGCTGCCCGCTAGCATAGGAAGTCATTTCTGTTAGCTAGCTTAGAACTTTATTCCTGCTCTTTAGCCCGGGGAGTCACCGCTGTCGCTATCCCAGGAATTTATTGCTGCAAGCTTAAACAGGAAGTCACTGCCGCCCGCTAGCACTGGAAGTCATTGGTACTTGATAGTGTAATGTTAATTTACTTTAATTGTAGTTACGTTAATTACCCGCAGGGTTACGTAACCCAGGACCGTCATGAAGTCATTATTCGTTCTTAAGCGCGTGTATTGTAATTTGTTGTCAGTTGCTGTTTACCCGTCGTGTATTAAAAAGGTCTTTTCTTAAATCGCAGTCTTTTCAAGTTACAGACGACAACAGTTGGCGACGAGATGCCGGATACACCTGGAGAATCTGCGCAGCCTAGCATCGTGGTACATCCATTGTGTTTAGGGCGTATGGAAGAATTTACGCTGGGCAGCGACTGGAAACATTATGTGGAGAGACTCGAAATGTTCTTCGAAGTTAACAGTGTGTCGACAGATAAGCGTTTACCGAGCATACTTACATTAATGGCTAGTAAAATGTATGCTTTGTTGAAGTCCATTTCAGCGCCGAGGACACCGGAGGAGTTAAATTTCACGGAAATCGTGGATACTCTGGCACAGCATGTGGATCCAAAACCAATAATTATCGCAGAAAGATAAAAGTTCCATAAAACCGAACAGGAAGAGTCGGAAACTATTAGTCAGTACCTCGCCAAGCTACAAAAGTTAGCGGAGACATGCGAATTTGGCCCCATATCGCGAGAAAGCCATTCGAGACCGGTTTGTTTGTGGTTTGCGTTGACACTCAATTCAACGCAAGTTACTGGCTGAATTTTAAGCGCCTTTTGAAAACGGTCTCTTTTTAGAAAATGGATTAGGCTTGTACAGTCATTGTTATAAAATAGTTAATTGGTAAATACCTTATAGTAGTTATAGTTTCTTTTTCTTGTTGCATTTTCTTTTTTTTTTTCTCGAAGATATTAACTTTTAAGCTACACTTAAAATTCGAGGTAAAATAAAGTCATGTTATGTTATGTTTTACGTAAGCGACGTTGGCATTGCACACAGCAGCGGAGAAAGCCTGAGCAAGTGAGTTAACGTAAAAAAGAAGCCTCGATGTTTCATGGTTCCTCCCAAGATGTTAAAAGAGTGGAGGGAATTTTTCTCGAATGCTTCAGGTGTGGTAAAACCAATCATTCTCCGGAAAAATGTTTTCATCGTAAAGCACAGTGCCCTGGATGCCAGAAGTTTGACCACATTGTAGTCAAGTGTCCGGAAGCGTCCACCGAAAGCCAAGGGGGAAGAAAGTAAGAAAAGTAGGAAAACGAAGAAAAGGAAACCCGGTGGAATCCACAGCATTGAAGAAACGGAGACAGTAGCCGAACCAGTGGACAAAACCGCCTGCAAGACATCACTGAAATCATTTGTCAGCAATGTTGTCTTTGGGCCCTAAAGAAGAATCATCGATGCTTTTTAGTAGCCATTGTTCTCCATATGCACCATATAACACGATTACAGTCACTCTTTCAAGTTTCTCTCTCTTTTTTCAATAAATGAAAAAGCAATAATTCATAATCATTTCTTCTTAAGGTTCCTGGTAGTATGGAAAATCATTGCTTCGCGGTAACCCAGGGAGTCATTAGTGCTCGCTGGCACGGAGAGTCACTGTTGCTTGCTTGCCCTGGAAGTCACGTCTGCTCGCAAACCTACTAAGTCAATGCTGCTCGTTAGTCTAAGGAGTCATTGCTGCTCGCTTTCCCAGAAAGCAACTCGTGCTCGCTAGCTCAGAAAGTCACTGCTGGTAGCCTGCCCAGAAAGTCATTGCTGCTGTCTAGCCCAAGGAGTTATTGGTCCTCGTTAGCGCAGGGAGTCACTGCTGTTCGCTAGCCCTGAGTGTCACTTCTCCTCGCTAACCCGGGGAGTCATTCCCGTTCACTAACCCAAGAGGACATTGCTGCCCGCTAGCACAGGTATTCAATGCTGCCCCATAGTCCAGGGAGACTTTGTTACGTGCTAGTCCAGGGAGTCATTGCTGCTTGCTAGCCGAGAATGCCATTTAGGCTCTCTAGCCCAGTTAGTCAATGCTTCTCGCTACAGAAGGTAGTCACTGCTGCTTGCTAGCCCATGAAGTCATTGCTGCTTGCTTCCCCAATGAAGTTTTGCTACCCGCTAACCCAGGAAGTCATTACTGCTCCCTAAATCACTAAGTCATTGCTGCTAGCTATCCCAGGGAGTCATTGCCTATTGCTGCTTGCTAACCCAAGAAATCATTGCTGCCTACTAACTCAGACAGGGAGTTATTCCTGCTCCCTAGTTTACGGATCCACTGCTGCTCGCTACCTTAGGCAGTCACTGCTGCTCGCTAACCAAAACGTCACTGCTTCTCGCCAGTCCAGGGAATCATTGCTGCTCACAAGCCTAGTAAGTCTGTGCTGCCTGCTAGCCAGAGGAGTCATTGCTGCTCGCTAGCCCAGGTAGCCACTGTTGTCCCCTATGCTAGAGAGTCAGATCTGTTCGCTAGAACGGGAAGTGCTTTCTACCCATTAGCCCATTGAGTCATTCCTACCTCCTAGCTTAGTGAGTCGTGGCTGCTCACTAGCCCAGGCAGTCACTGCTGTCCCCTATGCCAGAGAGTCATTTCTGTTCACTAGCCCGGAGTGCTGCTCGCTACCCTGGGGAGCAACTGATGCCTGCTAGCCCAAGGAGTCATTTCTTCTCACTTACTTAAAGAGTGCATGCTGCTCGCTAAACCAGAGAGTAACTGCTGCACGGTAGCCCAGGAACTTACTGCTAATCATTACTTCTTGCTAGCCCAAAGGAGTAACTGCTGCTTGCTAGCCCAGGACGTTATTGCTGATAGCTAGCCTTTGTAGTTTCAGTTGTTCACTAGCACGGGAAGCCATTGTTGCTTGCTAGACCAGGTAGTAACTGCTGTTCGCTGGCCCATTAAGTAATCGCTGTTTTCTAGACCGGTGCATAACGGCTGTTTGCCAGCAAAAGAAGTCATTTCTTAAAGCTATTCCAGTGAGTAACTGCTGCTTGCAAGCAAAAGAATACATTGCTTCTTGCTAGCCCAAAGAGTAACTGCTGCTTGCTAAACCAGGACTTCATTGCTACTCGCTAGCCCAGGAAGTTACTGCTGCTCACTAGCATGGGAAGTCATCGCTGCGACATAGGCTTGCTTCTTGCAAGCGCAAGGGGTCACTGCTGTTCGATAGCGCAAAAATTCGCTGCTGCCCGTCAGCCCAAGCAGTCACTGCTGCTTCCCAGCAAAGTTTTTCAGAAAGAAATTCTTAAAAGTTAAATCTAAATGAGGCTAAAAATCACGTCACAGTAAATTTCTTACCTTCCTAAACCTTTCTATAAGCTCAAACCGGTTGGTATTTTGCTTTGCACGCGAGAACAGATTAAAATCTGTCACAGTTAGTGTACATGTAGTTAAAGAACTGACTGTCGTGTCAAAGATCACTTGCATAACCCCTGCATCCGGTGAAAATATTTCTTTTGCCATCCAGGTTTGGTCGTTGACTTTCCGAGTAGTGGAAAATAGCTTCCTTTAATACTTTTATACATTGCTGTTCAAGTTTTGAGGTAGAGGTCGCGTTAAAGTTGATTAATTCTTAAGACCTGGGAAACTCTAAGTGCACACACTGCACCTACTAAAAGACAAGCGTCAAGCTTGAAACGGCATGTTTATTCAGGCTCATTTGATGAATGCGCTTATATGAGATCAACTGACAAGTGTTCGTTGTTGCTGTTTTTAAATTTCGGACACAGCCTTCAAGCTCCCAGTAGTACAAGATTCAGCAATTAAACAGAAAATGGAATTTTAAGACTTTCGTCTTCTCCTAGCTAGTGTTACTTCTACGATTCTTTTGCGCAAAACACCATTATTTACTTTTGGAGTCTCGCAAGTCTTAAGAATTAAGCAATTTTAACGCAGCCTTTACACGAAAACTGGATCTACAGTGAAAACAAGTACAAAATTCCGTAAGCGGAATTTTAGGGGAGGTAGCACGCTTCACAAAATAGGTGGATTTTACCTTTCTGATCGCGGTCGGTAACTTCGGTTCGACCCAATTTAGCTTATGGTTCTTGGTAAAGTGTAAAAAAGCAATTCCAAAATAATAAAATGATTTTTTTTAGTTCATTTAAAAAATTATCATTTGATAACAGTTATAAATATATTAGTAAAACCAAAAACCAAAAAATATTGAAAACAGAGAACAACAAAAACAATAATTCAAACAAGATATTTTGCCACATGGCAACATCGCGATTGACTGGCAAATAATTGACATGTTCACTTTTATGGCTTATTCTATTAAAGATTTATTCCGACAATTTACAGAATCCATGAGGGGAAACAGGTTTAGATAACTTAAAGAGGTCTAGACCTGCCTTAAAGGTGTTGATACTTGTTGAATTTCGCACTTGTGGTGGCAGCTGATTCCAATGTTTAATAGCCGTATTGCTAAAGAAGTCATGGGCTGATCTTAAAGGTTGGTGAGCAGTGACATTAAGATTGCGAGTTCGATAAGCTGTATTCATCTTAAACTTATTGTGACCGTAATCTCAAAACCGTTGATTATTTTGACGTTCCAGTAAAGTAATTATCTGAGACGCTGTGACCTTTGACGATAAAGGAAAATGCCCATGCCCTTAATTATCCTCGTAAACTGTCTTTGGCAGTCCTCAATTTCCATTATGATACCCCAGTTTCCGTGTCTTGCGGGTGGGGCCCACACCTGCACTGCGTATTCCAAATGGAGTCTGACGAAAGCTTTATAAAATGGTATCAACACTTCTGGTTTCCTAGATACGACATTCCTAGTGATCCATAACGCCATTTGTTTTGCTTTTCCAATCATTCCTCGTAACTGTTCCGGCTCCCAACAGAGGATATCGCCAGCTGCAACAACCATTGCCGGATCTTTTTCCTTTTCAAGCACTTGCAAGGTTGTATGGCCCATCATGCAGTTAGTTTTAGGGTAGTTTTATAAAAGCAATGCATGAGCCATAACTAAAAGAGATAAGATAGCAGGGCTTGCACTTTTTGCCATTTTTCTTTATCATTAAGGAAACAAACTAAAATTATGTTGCCGAATACTCTCGTCCTAGAATATATTGGGCTGTTGGTTATTTGTTAAACTTGTTTACCTACATGGTACAAGATGCTGCCAAAAGGCAACGTTCAATAAAGCAATATTCAACATGCCTACAATGCTTTCAGGTCAAAACTGCAATTTTGTAAAGTTTCTTTTGGCCCCAAATTCTCTCTCAAAAAATACTAGAATGCAGAGAAAACACTATCAAATATAGAATTTTGTCGTCAGGGCCTTGGAGTCATGCTAGAATATTAATAAATCCATCTTGGCATATTTATGGAGATGAAGGAAGTAGGACGTGTCAATGTAGAGCAGGGTTGTTCCCAAAATGAAAACGGTGTAAAGGACTAAATTATTTTGAACAAAATTGTCCTGATTTCTACTGATCCAGGTCTACTTAAGATCCGGCACTCTCATCGGTTTGTTGCTGTGGTCATACAGCTTTTTATTTTTAATATAAGTACACTTGGTGTTTCTAGAAACTTCTGAAAAGAATATTGAAAGACGGATTCCGCTCAAAGATCGAGCAATAAGTTCAAAAATTATTTACTAAAAATCTCCTCACAGCCCATTAACTTTTTGAATACTATTTAAAACCTCTCACTGTAGTTCATTTCTCCAGGTGAGCCCGCGATGAAATCCCCAAGCACTCTCGAGAAATTTAATGTCAAACCTTGTGAGAATGCTTCATGCGAAAAGTGCGTTTTAATTGAAATATGTATAACTTCAAGTTCAATTATCTCTCGCGGGGTTAGCATGTGAGCTTAAATCTCGACAAGATCTTTTTACCTTCATTAAAAATATTACCATGCTATGAGGTTTTTGTTGCTAACTTAATTTTTGCCATTGTTGCTTGAATGCAACAATGGCAAATCATCTTAATAGCATTGCTGCAAGGTTTCAAAATGCCAACATTGTACGAGAAAAAGAACATTCTAGAAGGTTTTGTTCACTTCCGGTTCGAGATTTTTACCAAAAACAACAAGCAATTTTTGCCAGAGATTGAAATGAAGTATATTCTTGACCCCGCTTTGTTTCCAAAATGTTGAATAAAGTTGTGTAGATAAAACTAATACAAACGATACCATGCAGTGAAATCTGTGACTTTTCTAAAGTAATATTAACTTCAACTAATTGCAATTTACACTTTATTGTATATATAGCAAGAATCTTAGGTAGTAAACCCTGCAAATAGAATTCTATATGAGCTGGAACCCACTCAGACTAGAGAAGTCTTTTGACACTTCGGTCTTTTTACTCTTCGTTTGTGATCGAGTTCACGGTGTTTGATCACTTTAGTGATTGAAAGGGTTTCCTTTATTTAAAGGCTTTTTTTTTTTGGCCGGCTCCTTTCGCCTACTCATTGCGTTTACGTGCTAGAAAAGAAACGTGTAATTTGCGATGTTCATAACGCATCATAAGTTGGGTGAGAAGTAAATAAAATGAATCGCAAATTCTTATTGCTTGTTTTCCTTTTTCAGTCTCTGATTGTTCTCCCCTTCCTTCTTATTGAAAACCTACCTTACAAATAAAGATACCGACCCCCACTCCAGTGAATTTTCTCTCCGACCATTAGTTAAAACTAAGTCCTCCTACTAGTTTATTTAAAGAATAAGCCTATTTCCTATACAACATTTAGAGCTCAGTTAGTCAAAAGCCTACAGGATGTAGTTCCAGATCCATCTGTTTCTGGAACTCACTCCTTTCGGTCAGGTAGAGCCTCAAGGGCCCGGCCAACATTAAGGTTAGTGATTGATTTTGCCAGAGACACGGATGGAAGAGTGTCGCAGCTAAGAATGATTACAACAAGGACGACATCTCTTCACGACTTTTAGTCTCGAAATCTTTGGGGCTTTAGTTCGTTTTCCCTGCTCGTCAAATCCTATACTTTTTCTTTTAGGTTTTCTTTCTGCTCCAGAAGATATATCTGAAAAATTTGTCAAGACCAGCTTGATTCATTCATATAACACGAGGGCTGCATCTAGTGGCAAATATCATATTCGATTTTCACGCTTAATCAACAGCAGAACTCTTTTTCATGCTTTGGCGCGAAAGCGTCGAATTGTCGCCCATCGCAAGTGTGTAATCAACCAAAAATGGCATTCAAGAAATCAATTCGCAAAGCTTTATTGGCAGCTTTAGAAGGCGAGGAGGATTATATTGAGGCACCTAATTTACTATCTAAAATTAATTTATATTTTACATAACTTTTTGTAGTCAATCACTGTTAATCTCTTCGCCTGTTTAGTTTGTTTATTTTGTTTAGGTTATTAAGCTACCTTTTAAAAATCAATTCTGTAAACATATTTATCTCCGGATGCTAATGACTGTATTTTATTTATAGTTCATTCCTGTCATGATTTGTAGTCTTTTATTTGAAGCTTACAAATTGATTTCTTTTTCTTTTTCTTTTTTTCTTCCTGCACAACTCGCCTCGACTAGCTTACGCTATATGCGAGTTGTGCATGTTCTCAGTTTTAAGTGTTAAGAGGGAATGTCCACTAGGACCGAGCCATATCAAAAATATGTGGCACATGATGAAAAATCAAAATTTTTCATATTGTTCCCAGAGATAGCCTATGGTGAGCCTGGAAACGTGGTGTGATTTTTTTCATTTATTTTAAGAGACAGAGTTGAAAGAGTGACTGTAATCATGTTATATAGTGCAGGTGGAGAACAATGGCTACTAAAAAGCAGCGAGGATTCTTCTTAAGGGCCCAAAGACAAGATTGCTGACAAATGATTTCAGTGATCTCTAGCTGAAACCGCTTCGAAAACAGCTGTCATTTGTAAACAAGATTAAAGCATCGCCGATACACAAACCACTTGATCTAAAACCAGTTATCCAAACCCACGTTCGGAAAATCTGCTGCATTTTTTGCTGAAGATAGTCACGGAGGGGTGACCTGTGACGTGGGTAGCGTTGTAGAAACCAGAAACTGCATAGGACCGCTTACGATGCTCGCTCCTAACGTAGGATCTACAAGAGATCTGATCAGCTAAAAGCGTATATCAGTGAAGACAAACAATAGGCTGCAAGGCTGATACCACGTGATAAAAGTTTCCAGACACCAACATGACAAGAACGGATAGAGCAAGTCAGTTCAAAGCACGGAACTTGATATAGTGAAAGAGTCATTTTGCAATTTTTGTGTGTTGGTTCTTGGGCTGGTGTGCCATATATTCACTACACAGTGCTGACGCGTCCCAATAACGACGAAACAGCTGTTCTCGGGTCTTGTCATGCTGTTGTCTCGAAACATCATACACTTAGTATAAGCTTTGAAGCCTAACGTTGTCAGCACTATTTAAATAAAAATGCAGAACGTACTTTGGGCTCTGTCCAATCCAACAAAAGCTCAAACTATGTTATGTAAACCAATGGGATATCAGCATTTTATGTTGTGCAATGGACACTGATTGTGATTATTTGTTGGTAGACACTTGGAAAACAACCAGTTGAAAGACTTACCTGAAGATATCTTCCGTAACAATACCAAGCTGTCGTACCTGTGAGTAGCCCTTTTTATCCAACTCTACATGATCATATCCAAATTCTTAATAAGCTAATCAGAGGAATTGGCTACTGTCCCGATATCCAGAGATATCAAGTCACTAACCTGATATGGCTTTGATATCATGCTCATTTGGCCGAAATTGGGCATCGAAACGACCTACTGGCAGCTTTGTATTATCCTTCGAAGACATGGTAGGCTCGTTTGATCTCGCCATGGGTATTTCGGCTCTACTGCGTCTCGCCAAAATACGGACCATGGTTCGACCAAGTCAGCTGCTATGCCACTGCGCGCAGTTTAAAAAAGTAAGTAGAATAAAAATTTAGCATTGGAAATAGTCCGGATGCGCATAGATTAACAGTTGAATTATTAATGACAACAGTACAAACAAGGGCGTGGAGTTCTGTAGTCACTGCATTTGAGGATAAATTGAATTTTTTTTCATATCAGTAGATAGACCCGACAATCCAAACTTTATTCCCAGGGTCAATGTTTGCGACGTTTTCTTTGGCTTCCGTTTTTGTATATTAAAGATGAAACAACAACAACATGATATTGAATTTATGGAGACCTCGGAAAAAAATCCGAGTCCCAGATGGGATTTGAACCCACAACCCTCCGTGATCTAGTCAGATGCTCTAACCACTGAGCTACTGGAGACTCTATGGTGAGCAAGGGTCAATTTGTGGGTCTCGACTGGAGCCGCATCACGCGGCTACACAGCCAAGTAATGACTGGCACACATGAACTCACTAACAGCATCGCGCTGTCACATTAAAGCATATCAAGATGCAGCCAACCAACCTCCAAAGTGAGTATAAACCAACAAACCGGCAGCAGTCTATGTCAAATATGCCTGGGCAACATATCCAGTGAAAATTCTGCCATCCTGCCCAATGCAGCAGCGAGCAATCTTTTGCCGTTGGAATTAAGAGCCCTGGCTCAACTCTAACTTCAACGTGAGCTGGTCGCAAAAATAACGCCACCCAAAAACCGGCTGTGGGAAAGACTCCTTTTCTTGTTTAGCAGTACTGCTAAAGATTAAAAAAGTAAATATTTTATGCAAGTCACGATGGTGGGTTGCTAGGGCTTTTCCTCCCGCAAGTTATTAAATTCAATTTTTGGTTCACAGAGAAGAACGTTATATTTTAAATGAAGCGAGACATTAAAACACCTTAATTCAGGAAATTTTTCTTTCTATTTTTCACGGCGATGGAAGGGAATAAAGGCAGAAAGAAAGAAGCAGGGCTCTTCTATGTACTTTTATGATCTGAGCTAATAGACAAAAGTGAGTTTCCAGGGTCGAGAACTTGATTTCTTTAATTTCGCGCGGTGAATGAAAAATATCTGCTCGCGCTAGTTGTATTCGTAAACTTTTGCGTTTGTTATGTAGAGAAAAGTTATGTAAGCAAACTCTTTACTCTGGTATCGAGTTAATTTGTGAGATTCCCAATCAATGCTTAATCATAACCAAAACCTGTTTTTGGTAGTATTTTATTGTTTCTGCGCGTTTGGCAAGTTTGCAGAAGTTTTTGAAAGAAGTTGAAAGGCAAGTCTAACGCGTATGAGTTGCTTCTAAAATTGCATAGTGCAGCGCGTGTACTTCCGAGTTAATGAAAAGCGTCACCGTAACTTAATATTTCTGTTGTATTCACATATTTTCAGCTAAAGTTTTAATATGTTCTCAAACATTAATAGACCTTAAACATAGTCAAAAACTACATACATTATGAGTTTAATGTATGTTACACCAAAGTGCGAAAGGCAACTTGTCATGTTTCACTGACTGTACAAAACACGCATCAGCGGACGCTCTTATTTATCGACAACAGACACTTTTTTTTAGATTTTTACACACACACAAAAGAAAATAAGCAGCATCTACAGACATAAACCTATTGTCACTTATTTCGCCTTGATGAAACGTCACGCGTTGCTTACAATTTAGGCGAAGCTCAAACTTGCAATTATTGTAATTTTTTCATTTTCTGTCGCGAAGACCCTGGCGAAATCCTCGCAAGCGGGTGGTAAGAGTATGAAAACTTTGAAGTCCTCAAACGCAGCTATATCCAAACATATCCTAGTAGTTTTTTTTTTCTGTGTTATGGAAAAGCTGTTAATCTTCTTCAGGTGTGAAATTTGTAGTGGAGTATATAAAGTTCTTGTAAAAAGAGCAGTGCAACTCAACTGGTCAGCAAAAAAGGGGGGACATCTTACTACCTTTAAACTGGAGCAACCTACGACGAAAATACTTGAGCAAAATTCTAACAGCCATAAAAGCGTTGAGTTGTTGGCCAAAAGCATTAGCGATTTCGGAAATTTCGGACGCCATTTCCCCTGCGCGACATCCGCACAAATCTTCGCAAAAAGTAAGCGCTTGTGCGGCAGGCGATGGTGCAATTTGTTCCATATCATGGGGACAGCCCCAAAAGTAGAAATGACGCGCGGTTGCGGCCTCCGTACCCGATTATGGCTCCTGATTATAAACAGGGACGAGGTTTTTGTGATATCCAGAATAATCAAGGTCGAGGTAATTGTTATCAGCCCAAGTCTTCGGCTTCGGCTGATAACCCTATTCAAATCCTTGATTATTCTGGATATCACAAAAACCGAATATAATAACCTTTTTATTATACACTGAACGCAAAAACTTGTAAGTCATGTTTCTTCTTCTTCACTGACGGCAGGCAACACGAGTCGCGCGAAGTTGACAAGATTACCCTTGGAAATCATGCACATGACATGATTACCCGTGACTTTGAGTGTCCTTGACATGACTATTGTATAATCTGCAGTTATAACGTCACGGGCGCTGATTTCGAAAATTCACTGTACGCTTTATTTCGGCCAATCAGAAAAGAGTTCGAGAGTTCGATGTATAATAATGACTGTTATTCACGCACTCAGCATTTTTAAAGAAAGATATATATTCAAATTGCTTTAAACATGGAAGAAACTTAAGTGCTCACCAGAAAACCGCGAAGGCGATATTCACAGAGAAAATAATTGAGATTTGGCTTAACCTTTTAAACAAAACATGATCCAAAAGATAAAAACGTTCGCTGGCTAAAAAAGTTTCAAAAAGTAAAAATGAGCTTTCGGCTTGTCAGTCTACAGCCTTCGACGGGATAAAAACAGAATGTAAAATGATAAAATATATGCAAAAAAAGGTGAAATAAAAACAATGGAAAGAACAAAAGCAAAGTATAATCGTGTAAAACAGTGACTATTGTTTGAAAAGAATACTATACTGGTTTGGAATTGGCTTAGAATTATTGTCAGCATGCTTGGGAGCAGAGGTGTGCCAGGCCTCCAAAGTTTTTCTATTGTGAAAAGAGCCTTTGTCAATGACATTAGAATTATCAAAATCTATGCGACGGTCGAATGACCACGCACGTTTCGCAATGTTGGATCTATTAGCACAAGGTTTGACATTCCTGATGTGTTCTTTCTTGCGAGTTTCAAAACACCGGCCGGTTTCGCCTATATAACACCAATCACAATCGGCACAGGGTATTTTATAAACCACGTTGGGTTGATGTTCGATAGATGGTCTGAATTTGGGAGAAGGAAATTCTTGTTGTAAAGTTCTTAAGGGCTTATTTACCTCTTGAATGTCGTGCCTTCGAAGAATTCTTGTTAGTGGTTGCGTGACACCATTGATAAAGGGAAGGAAGGCAAAGCTGTTAGGATTCTCTTGAGGTGCAGCCCATTTAAAAAACATGCAAACCAATTCTTCAGGCGTATGGATGGCGAGTGCGGGTGAATTCGAAAGTTTCCGCTTCAAGATGTTGGAAATAACATAGGATGGGTAGTTGTTGACTCGTAGAGCATTAGTGACGTGGTTGATTTCAGCATTTTTTCATTGCGATGTGCTAGGGAGTTTAATTGCGCGGCGTAAAAGAGTCTCTGCTGTGCTTATCTTATGGTGTTTGTCATGGTGAGAAGAAAAGTCTAAATATCTGTCCGTGTGGGTTGCTTTGCGATATACACCAATAGTGATCGTGTTATCCTTGCGGGAGACCAGAGTATCTAGGAAAGCGATCTGTTGGTCAGATTCCTCCTCAATAGTGAATGAGATGTGTGGGTCGATGGAATTAAGTGTTGTATTAAAGGAGTTGACAGCATTCCTTTTGATGATACAGAAGCTGTCATCCACATAGCGTTTCCATACTTTAGGTTGTATTTCAGAGGTGTTGATGGCAACTTCTCCGATCGCTTCCATGCACAAATTTGCTACCACCGGGCTGATGGGGCTACCCATTGCACAGCCATGGATCTGTTTGTATATCTTGTCATCGTAAATATAGTAGCTGTTAGATAGGACAAAGTGCAATAAAGAAATGATTTCATTGCTGTTCAGGCTCGTGCGTGAAGAAAGTGTATCGTCCTTGAGTGGTTTGTTGCTTATATAATCACAGGATTTATCAACAGGAATAGCAGTAAATAGTGATACCACATCAAAGGATAGCATCACCTCATTATCCTGGGTGTCAAGGTTGGAAATTTCCTCAGAAAACTTGGCAGAGTTAGGGACAGAGATACCATTACAGTTTCGTAAAGGTGACAAGATGTCTGTAAGGAACTTGGAAGTATTGTAAAGAGCCGAGCCGATGGACGAAATAATGGGTCTAACAGGATTACCTTGTTTGTGATGTTTGATTTAATTTAGTTTTTCTTTTTATTTAAGGGGGGAGAAACTTAACTACAACAGCTGTACAAGTCTGTTGCTAAGGAAATCTGAAAACCACCTTTTTTTGGCTCCTGAAGTCCCGTGGGCATCAAAGTTAACCGTGTTTGTTTGATTCACGTTTCCTTTAAATGTTTCGAACCATGCCCATATTTGATATGTCACGTGACAACAATAGAAAACGTCTAAAAACTCGGACTGAGTGGATCGTTTTCGAAATATGACAATATTTTGCCAAAACACGGCATTATCTACAACTTGTAGTATGCGTTTGAGGAAATGTACAATATTTCGAAAATTATAGATGTTTAAGGTATCAGCCAGGGTTCAAAATGCGAATTTTCGAAATTTTTGATTTTGAGACGTGCTGATAGAGCTTCTCAAGAGCTTTCTTTTAAAAAAAATTCCACCAAAAAATATTGTTTCGTTGCAAAGTTATTGGACGTTAAAGTTTGCTACACGTTAATTGTTTTAATTACCCGTGGACAAGTCCTGTCATTCTGGATTAACTTGTATGTCAACACGTCACGAAACAAATCACAAGGTACAGTGGTGTCATTTTATCACGCAATACATGACGCAAGATTGATTCAAATGCCTGCGTAAAAAAAGAAGAGGTCGTGCCCGTTTTCATCTGCAACGGCAAGGCCGAAGAAGGGGAAAAAATTGTTTAGCTCTGATTGGGCTCAAAAATTAGCGGAGAGCGATAAAGGTTCTTACTTTGACCAAGAGCAATGGCTAAAGGAGTTGAATGAGCAGCCAAGCGCCGAATGCGACCCGTCGATTTCCTCGTCGATTTCCTCGTCAACATGTAGTGCAAGCCGATCAAAAATTACGGTTGTAGAACCTCTTGCAGATCTGGAAAGCACTGAAACATGGCAAAAGATCCATGGCCACGCTATCGTAGCCGGTGAAAGGCTACAGGAGAAGATCAACGAATTGGTGACCTGTCGCTTTTGTTAAGGAAGCGTTCAACTTGTGGAGAATTTAGGAAGTAAAAGCGGACTTGGTTCTATCTGGATGTTTCGGTGCCAGAACGAAAGCTGTCCGTCGCAGGAAAGTAATCTTCCATTTCCGACGACAGAAAAAACCAGGACGTTCGCGATAAATCGGGCATCGGCATGTATAATTACGAATGGGTAACACTGACCAGCAGCGCGTGTGCCCAGTTGCAGTAGTGAAGGTAGCGGTTCCGGCGGGGAGGTTTCCCTCGTTTTAGTTTGTCAAACACGCTAACCTCCAAAGAATTTGCAAAATGATTGCCGTCATAACTGAAATAGAAAATAGATATATGATGGCCTAAATAGAAGTCGAATTAGTGCCTAATGGGAACGAGCGCGAGTTTGAAATAAAACTACGGCACAGCTCGTGCAAATTCCCGCGTCGTAAAATATTACTGTTTACATAAATACAAGATGTCTTGCTCAATTTATCCACGTTACGGATGTCTGCGAAATTTTTAAGAAGTCTTACTTAACAACTCTGATCTCTTCCAGCATTCTTTCTCTGGTGTCATTTGACTGACTTTCCGAGGCAGCCTGACATGGAGTTACAGTCGCCGTTTGGTCCTCGGTTTCTTTTGCCTTGGACAGCGCTTTTGATGACTTTCTCCTCGCTTTTGGCATGTCGATGAACCCGACTGTTATCTTGCGAAGAAGATTAAATTAGAAACGTTTGAGATTGCGGCAAGATCTGTATACGTGGAACAATAATTTTGAATTAGCTAACCTCTGATACCAAGGCTCTTGCTGATACTTGTGATTTGTGGCCTGCTGCATACCACCTGTCAAACGCCTATTGTTATTGCAAGATGATCCCTCTCTGGTAAACATCAAAATGGCTGATTAGGTGTTATAATCCTGTTGCGGTAAGATGCCGCAAAAAATCTATTTTTCTTGTTTTCTCGGAACGAAAATTTTGGAAAGTTAAGCGTACGTTTTTAACTCCAAGTCGCCAGCCCCTGAACGGATTTAGCTGAAATTTGGCCAGCTTATTGTCAGATAGTTTTTCTCGAAAACCGTGTCGGCGATTTTTGTTTTCTTTTTCCGTTTTCGAATAATCCTCATTTTTTCAAAGGAAGTGCTGATGATTTGTCTCCTCTGACTTTATCCTATTGTCACAAAAGAACAAATGCACGTATCAAAAATCGCCGACGCGGTTTTTTAGTAGAACGTGTCAAGAAGCAAATGCGATGTTTATCGTTCGCTTCCGCTCATTCTTAGCGGGACTGGAGTCGAATTTACACAGACATATGCTTTCGCGAAAAACGTCTCAATTACGCTATCTCTTACGATTTTGAGATTTTTAAAGGAATGAGCCATAAAGTGGAACTATTAAGCTTTCAGAAAATGTATGGTTTTTTGGGGTTTATAAGAGAAATGAAAGCGCTATAGGGATCCGCGCGCGGACGGTCCTGAAACCTGGCTGATACCTTAAGTGCTTTTATAGCCTCTTAAAGATCTATAATTTTCGAAATATTGTGCATTTCCTCAAACGCATACTACAAGTTGTAGATAATGCCGTGTTTTGGCAAAATGCATTCTCATATTTCGAAAACGATCCACTCAGTCCGAGTTTTTAGACGTTTTCTATTGTTGTCACGTGACATACCAAATATGGGCATGGTTCGAAACATTTAAAGGAAACGTGAATCGAACAAACACGTTACACTTTGATGCCCACTGGACTTCAGGAGCCAAGAAAAAGGAGGTTTTCAGATTTCCTTAGCAACAGACTTGTAGTTAAGTTTCTTCCGCCTTAAGTGTACTGTTAACTATTTGCTTACTCTCGGTTCCAGACTCCTTAACACTATTCATGTTCTCTGCTTGGATCTTCAGTTCGCTCGTCTGTTTTGCTATTAAACAGAACAAACAGCAAGTTAATAGCGAGCGAGGCTTTACCCTAAATTAAGTTTTGTCACTTCTTCCTTGTCTACATTTATCGATTTCTCGTTTTCGAAAGGCATGACACGTTACAGATTCAAAGTACAGACGGCATGCGCAGGAGTCTTACTCCCAAGGTTCTCCTTGATTTAACAAAAAAAGAGCGTTTGTTACCGTTCTTTCGCGGAATCGGAATAATCGCCTAGCATTGCAGATGGTGGGTCAGTTTCTTACCATTTGTTAGCGTGCAAACGAGCTGGTCGAGTAAAGGCTATGAGGTGGGAAAGGAAATACAGGTTACGAGAAAATTTCCATGTTATCCGGCCCACGAAAGGTTCATAAACGACAGACAACTGGAAAAATATCTCAATACTTGCAATCGTTACTAGGTCAGGATTGCCAGCGGAAATCTCTTCACTTTATTATGTTTCCGTGTATATCGTCGTGGTTTAGTAACTTTTTCCTTCAAAACCTTTTTAATGCAACAAAATTACATCCAAATTATTGTATAATTTCTTGCCAATTTTACTTCTTTATTGACAACTATTTGAAAGTTTCCAAAAGAACAAGACTGTGTTCTTGTGATTTATAGACCTAAACTAAATTTGCAGGCAAAAGAGTACAGTTGCTCTAGAGATTAACTTAAGTAGTTTTGAGGTGAAACATTGAAAAAAATCTTGTGGAGTTGAATTAATTTTCCTTAACCTTGCCAAAATATACTTTTTCGGTCTAAGATAAATGCATGGTAACTCAAGAATGTCTACAAAAAAGGTTCAAATGATCTGAGTTTAAATAAAACAAGATAAAGAAAGAAACGTTATTTGTTTAGACAGAGAGACAGAAGAACGCTTGGAACACTTGTTCACTCCCCGACACTAGCATCAAGGCATAAGTGAATACGTTACTCAGCCATCGAGATACGCCTTAAACACAGCGTGGCAATCAGGGACCAAAGACTGACCACCTTTTCAAAGTCCCGAAGAAATATAACAGCAAGCTCGATTGCTTAGTCTAGATCTTTTGCGACTGACGAAGGGGTTATTCCCGCAACGTCTCGTTTCCTTTTATTATAGGAACATTAGCACTTTTTAAACACAAGTTTTTTCATACAGTGATTCCAAGTGCTGCAGAGCATCAATCGAATTGTGCAAGCATATCAAACGTTCTCTTAACACGTAAACTGACTCCAATCACGCCAAACTGTTTACGTGGCACTTTCCTTCGTTTTTTTCAGTATTGTGCTTCTTATAAGTAGTTGTTTAAAAAACATTTCAGAATAAAAACTAGCGATAAAAAAGGGACATTTCGATCTCTCTGACAACCTTTTCAAGTTGTAGAAAAAGCGAATGAAATATACATAAAGTACAAATTAGGGAGTGAGAATGTCAAACGATAAAATATGCAAATATTAGCGCTAAAATGTAAGTGTGAAAATAATAAAATACTATAAAAGTACTATATAAACAACTTTGCACGGATTGAACCTGACTGTTTGTTCAAAGTTGCCTTGGTCCTGAAGGCAAATTACCTGAGCTCTACAAACGCTATGTGGATGGCACATTGAGCATAATGCCCAACGCCGAAACAGCTGAATCATTCCTTTCCGATCTAAATGAGACCCATCTATCTGTCAGCTTCACTATGGAACTTGGCCTGGGAATAGAGATCAGGAAATGCAATGGTCGCCTCGAGACAAGAGCCGGTACAGAAAACCAACTGACACCGGATTATTACTACATTACAAGAGCCACGTCGATGTTAGATACAACAAGTAATTGCTAAAAACAATGCAGGATCGTGCCTTTAAAGTGTCATTTACCTGGCAGCTGTTCCACCTGGAATGTGCTCGTCTTGCACACACTTTCTCCCGACTTCAGTACCCAGCCCAACTGCTGCAATTGACCATCAGTAATTTTGTCACCAAAAAAGTTTCTGGCGACCCAATTTCCACACAAGCATGTAATGTAACTGAAGGGCCGGTCAGAATAGTGTTACCATTCAAAGATCAGAGATCGGTCAACTCGCGCGAAGGCAACTTGGGTAACTAGGCCGAAATTCGAAATTCTGCGGATGAATATATAATTTCTGCGTATGGAGTCGCACAGTTTGGTCGAAAGCGACGAAGTTCGGGAACAAGGAGTGCCACAAGAAAGAATTAAGGTTTGGACAAGATCGAAAGCTGGTCACCTCGGCGAGATGACAAAGATTTTTGTCCGATTAGACGAAGGATTATCGCTTTACAAGCGAAGTAACGGAGCTGAGTCGTCGTTTAAAGGATCAATGGGCGCGGTATTGTTTTGTGTACAATTTGCAATGAAATTATGAGTCATTTACCGGAGGATAGTGAAAGAGCGAATGAAAGAGATCGCTTCAATGGTCAGACGCGAGCGTACAAAAGATACAACTTTCTAATTGAGCAGTTTCTGACCCGCGCAGAACTTCAGAGTGGAGGAACAGGAAGCAGAGCGCTCTCAGCTCAAGACCCAGGTATTTCCGAAGAACGTGTTAGTTTTCCTAGAGATGCACAAAGTTCTGTTTGACTGGTTCTCGAAAATCGAGACGTTCAAGTCGTAGTTCAAGATCATGTGAAAATGCTGCAGTAGAAAGGGTTTTGGCCGAAGCGAAATTGACGCAGTTAAAGTTAAAAACAGTTAAAACAGCAGCTGTTATTGTTAGAAAATGAAATAGCTGACGCCGAAGACGAGCGTGATGTAGCTCGAATACGAACACGATTTTATGAATATTTGGATTCAGACAAGGGAAGCGAAGGGTCTGAAGAAATGCCTATCTTTGATGAACCATATACTAAGCCGGTTGCTTTGGAGAAGGTAGTCCAATACCCTGATCCACGATTAAAGGAGAAGCTTGAATCATTTATTCCTGAATCTTGCCTGAAAGAGACTCAGCCGCGTACCATCGTTCCAGATCCTATAAGTCTAGAAGAGGTCCCAAGATCAACATTGAACCCCAGGGCTCCTCCTTTCCCTTAGCCGAACAGTGAATGTGGAGCTACATCCAAGGTTATTAATACTGACAGTACTAGTGCTCTCGAGAGTGTTGTCACTAATATGAACCCGATTGCTACGGAGCGAGCTTGCCCAAACCCCCCCCCCCCCCCCCACCCCTGGAGGTGATAAAGTTTTCCGGAGATCCATGTGAGTTCTTCAAATTCAAATCACGTTTCCATCGGATGGTGGTCTCAGAATCTGTCTGACGCACAAAAGATATCTCGTTTGCTTCAGTTTCTCGAGGGCAACGCAAGAAAGGCCGTAGCAGGATTTGAAGGCACGCCTGGTGGAGTT
>JAHPZR010016453.1:2500-16196 GCA_019787425.1 Platygyra sinensis | reverse complement strand
AACGGGGAAAATAACTGGAATAAGCATATAGAGTTGGGCAGTTTTTGTAATTCCAAATTAATGAAAGAGGATGCTCAAGGCTTGGTAAATAGAGTGATTAGGTTTTGTTAGAAATCCGACCATTTCGAACCCGTTTTACAGTCACGAATCTAGTAGATGCATTGTTCACATAGCTTTCAGAGTTCGTGTCCTTTGCCTTTTCATGTTTTATCAGTGTAACGGGGAACTGCTAATGCGATTCGCAAATGTTATCTAGAGGAAACGTGCAAGATAACTGGAATAGACGAGTTCAGATAAAAAGTTTTCGGTCTGACAGAGATCTTTAAAAAGGCCGCTTATCCGCCAGGGGAGAGGAAGGAAGACAAGGCGATTTAGAAAGAGAGAGAGAGAGAGAGTTAGGGGCTAGGTGAATTATAATAACACTTATTAAAAACTGGATCATTGGATAATGCAATTCGAGAGTTTTCATTGGCTTAGCCATCATGGTATATGAGCCATTATACCATGATGTACAAAAATGGCGAGCGTATGTGTGATTTTTTGGGCCTTTTTGTTTTTATTGTAGTCTAGTTTTCTATATTTTGGGGGCGTTTTTAAAAAAACAATCATTCCACTCGCGCTTGTTGGATATGAGATGATTATAGCCAACTCGGCGCTACGCGCCTCGTTGGCTATCTATCATCTCATATGCAACGCGCGCTCATGGAATAATTGTTAATTACAGTACCCGTTTATGAAGTTCTGTAGGAGTAATTTAAAAGGAAAAAAAGAGAGTTAGAAAAGGGTGAAATTTTGCTGTAAGCATTATTCGCATAGCTGTCAGAGTTTGCTTCCTTTTTTTTTTCATTTCAAGTCAGGCCAGGGAAGCCAGGCTAACATGGGATCTGCCCTCAATTATCTTTTATGGGAGTCGTAAATGTTGGCAAGAAACACGGAAGACACGGAATGAGCGTAGACAATCCGCAGTGTTGAAATGTCTGTAGTGAGACGGACATGGCTTACTGTGGAGACTTCCGCGGGGGAAAAAGGCAGCGGGCATTTTTAATGATTCCTAGCATTTGTTTAGTTAAATGCTTGGTAACGTTTTGGTTCGAATGCAATGATTTCGTCAATCTTTTCGTCAAGAAGGCAAAGGGTAATTATGTAGGGATGCAGTATTCGCATAACTGTCAGAGTTCCCGCGTGCCCTTTCCTCTTTCATTTATTGTCAGTCTAATTTGGAATGTGGAAACAATTATCTCTGCTGAGAATTGCAGATGTTGTCTGCAAAAAACATTGGAGATACAGTAAGAGGCTACGGTTAAAATATCTTTAGTGTGACTGACGGTCTCCGTGTGGAGTCTGCCCCGAGGAGAGTAGACAGAGGGTAATTTTTAAAGTTGGTAGGGGAGGGTGCGCAGATGTGTCACGTTAAGGAAGGTTTCCTCTGGAATTCGATCATTTCGTTTTATTCCTTTCAGTTATGGACGTGAAAGAGTTAGTATCTTTTGCAAGCATGAAGGATTTTTCACTATAAATGTGTGTGGTTGAGCATTTCTCTATGGCGCACTTTTTGATTTTGGTTGAACTGAACGCCTAACATTCAGAATAAATTAGGAGTTCGAAGAAATGTCATACTATAGGCGAGTGGGAAAATGTAACGTATAGAAATTGATACGGCTGGTCATTTTATTAATTGAATTTGTCTCCCGACGCTGCACAAATTCCCGGGAAAATCAACAGACCATCCGGGAGCTAAATTGCTTCAGTGGCGAGATTATTTAATCTATTAGTATTCCATCTTTGCTATTGTTCAGCCAAATGACTTTTATGAAGAATTTATCGAATAATATCTTTGTTGTTAGCAAGTGGATAAAGTTGGAGAATGCATACATGACGTCTGTTTTTCAAGCAAAAGAAATAATTTTGGTTTCGTGCTTGATGTTTTGAACGTTTCGTGCAATGGAACGAAGAAATTAATGAAAGTTGCACGCGAATGAAACGTGTCACACTCAGGCCAATTTAAGACAAAAGTGCTTTCTAGGAATTGTTTTGCCTCATGAAATAATTTAGACCATGCAATATTGTTTTGGCGGCGGCCTTTTTGATTTGTGTCCGCTGCTTGACTTCTGTGACCGCAGAATTATGTTTTATCTTTCGCGATCGCACAGAAAAACAAACAACAGCAGTTTTCTTTTTCCTTTTTTGGACACTGACATTTCAGTGTAAAGATTACATCATGGTCATACAAAAAAAAAACGTAATCGGTAATTATAAACTGTCGGGAAAAGGTTGCTCCAGGCTGTATTCTTAAACACACCGCAGTTTACTTTGTCTTCGTGGTTGTACGGTTGAGGGGTCTTGTAATTATCCAGGATATTTTTTCGTGTTTTTTTTTGCCAGCAAACGCAAGAGCGATAGTAAGTTAGTTTTAGTCAATGCTCTTATAAAACTGAGTCATCCACTCTAAGGGTCGCACAAACAAACAAAGTTAAGTGTAATCGGATTTTACGCCCCCATGGCACTTCGAGGAGGTACAAAGCTTTTTTTCTTTGCAGATGAGTTCCAGAGGTAGTGAAATGCAAACACGAACACCGACCAAATAAATTATTCATAGCATATCATTGTCTCTATGCAGGGCACGTGGATTCTGTGAATCTATATTTTACTAGTATAGTGTCTTCTCGAATTTTAAGTGTTTGTGGCAGTTGCCTTTGCGTATAAACATAATGATAAATATCCAAAAACAAGGTAATAATAATTGTTGTAAATTTCCAAATTTCCTCTTTTATCAATAATTACCTTATATCACGGTATTTCTTCGATGCCAATTTTCTGTTTGGTATTAATACGGTTTTCTTTTCGTTCATGGTTTTGAAAAAGTAGAAAAGGGCTTGAGCATGATATAAATTGTAACTTTCTACTGTCTGGAACACTTGAGACGCCTGTGTGGTAGACTACCAAGGGCCATATCAGTGTAAATCCTTTCTGAGGAGAAAGGAAATCATAGATACGGCATGCTGTGCAAAAGTTACCGTTTACGTACTTGCGTACCCAGTTGCATAAATTTATACCCGAGACTGTTAGGAAGTCAACGTATTTTAGTGCTTAAGTACAATTTTAAGTGAATAAAGAAATTATTATTATTATTATAGTTGTTAGTGTTTCTTTATTTTGCCACTTCTTTGCTAAATCGTCTCTTAATCCGCTTACAACTCTTCTATTAACACCGACACAGTTCTTATCAATCTTGTCCCCAGACCCTTCGTAAACCGTGTCCAGCGGAACGGACAAAGATAAACAAGGCGTGAGTTTAATCGCACACTGCGCGTGTGTTCCTGGTTTGGCGGGAAATCAGCGGGAAATCCCTTATCTCGCTAAAGCCACTGTTGATCTTGTAAATAAAACCGAAGTGTACAACTAATTTCCAGTGAAGTGGCATGGTGTAAAAATTTATGTTTTTTGACAAATCTTTTCACCTATTTCAAAGCCTCCAGAGTTCTTTTTATTACCAGCGACAGTTTTAACAGTTCAGTCAAAAAAGCGATTTAATCGAGAGGAAACAGCATTTGTGATTGTGGAAACATTTGCTTGTTTACACAAACTGAGTTCGGTAGGCCATTATAAACACAAAACTTTCATCAATACCGTTTGTATAAACTTGACTGGGAAATACCACTTTTGACTTTTGGGATAAGTTTGTTTGTATTGCGTTACTTGTGTCCTCTGTGTCACGCACCTACATAATCCGGAAATTCAAAATGCTCTGGTTTCCAAACGAAGCACGCTATTGAGCTGTAAAATTGTAAACAGATATAAATATGCCGCCTCTTTTGCCTGATGATCCAACTTTGGTGAATGTTTAGTTTTAGAGTCAGAAAGTTATGACGTCACGTGAAAACGATCCGCTATAGCTATTAATTTTCGTGAATGTTTATCATACAACGTAACTTCGCAAATTAGTTTCGGAAAGGTCAGTCAAGGCGACCATGAGGATCCCCTCCTAATGACACGCCATTTACACGTGTGCTAAAGAAAGAAAAGGAAACGAAAACAAACAAAAATGTTTGAGTGGCGTGAATCCGCAGAAAAAGTTGTCTCTTTGAAAATTTTGGCGAATGCAAGGCGCTGTACATTTTTACTTTCTGGTTTTTGTGCACGAAAAGTATACCTCGAGTAAAAGTTCTGAAGGTTACGCGTCGTACATTTTTTCTCCTTTTTGGCATTGGCAGCCTTTGAATGCAAACGTTTTTGAATGAAGTGAGTCAAATTAAGTCTGGAGTCTGGCAAATTTTTTTTTGGCATGTTATTATTTCCTTTGCTAAAACAACTTCCTGATTTAGCAATGAAGTAGGCTTGATTTTACCCTTAGTTTCCGCCATTCCGCCGGAGCCTCGAGTCCGGCACTCGAGCTTATAATTAAAGGTCCTAAAGGCTTGTCGCCCGAAGTAAAAATATGTCAATTTTTTTTTGGTGAATTGGCTGTCACTTCGCTGCTATACAAGCAAATAACACTTGAGAAAAAAGACAAGCTTGTTCACACGAGTACATGGAAACTTTGATCTGTAGATCACACCACTTCAGATCTGTAAGTTGTTGATTACGGCTAGACAAGATCAGGCCAAACCTACTTTCTTTAATTCTTCTCCAGCTGAACGAATCGAAATAAACGAACATGTCATCTGCCCACACTCTATTTTTATCAACGATAAATGATTTTTTATGTTAATTCTTTTGGTGGTGTCTACAGGAAATTTCGGCCTTTTCATGTGCCCTTACTGAGATTGTTTCATGCAGTTTTCTAACGGAAAAATGTTCCTTGTTTTGCAGTTTTTCTTGCCGCAGAAGCGTACTTTCAAGTTTGGTAAATCGTGATTTGGTTATACAAAAGCAAGCCTATTTATGACTTGAGGAAAAACTCTCGACGATATACTTAATTGGAAATGGAGGTTGAAGTGAGTTTTAAAAAAGAGGATGTCCAATGATTCGATGAGAATATTCCTTAAAAATATATGTTAAAACCGCAGAACATTTAAAGTGATTGTACAACCTTCCCTCTGCAATAAAGAAAGAAAGCGAGTAAGCCTCTGATGGTTCGAGAGCAGACGATCCAATCAAATTTATAGAGGAGAGAATTGTCTTCATGGCTTAGCATGACGCGATCAGAAAAGTGTTTGTTATGGATAATTTCGTAACACCTGCTTCGTGTAAAAAATTTTAAAAAGCACTTAGTTCATGATAATAGACTATCTATGGCGCAGTCCATTAGCTGGCAGACAAGTTTCTGTCTGAAATACGATTATCTTTTATTTTCCTTTTCATTGTGGTGAAATTTGACGACGACTTCGACAATAAACGGCTTTTCGAGGACGACATGACAAACGAAACACGTTGTCACAATTTAGTTTCATTCTCTCCTTTGAATGAACGGATGAAAAAACAGGAATAATTTAACAGCTTTGCCTATCAAATTAAGCTTTCACAGACAATGAAATTAAACTGAAAAAGCTCCAAAGCCAAGCTCAATCGCTCTCTGAGTTTCATTGTGAAAAACCTTGAACAGTCCAGCTGTTTCGTATTAAATCTTCGACAAGTGTATTTCTCTATGCTTTTTTGTCGTCACTTTGTGAATTACACCTTTAAAAACACCGTGCCAATCATGGTGAACAGAACTCAGCCCAGCGCATGGAGAATCCATTTTTAAAATTCCAGACAGTTGTCGAGAAGAGAGAGATGAAAATTCTAAAGTTATTACAAAGATCATCGACTGTGTCTGGTCGGAATGTAAAGCACGAGGCTTTGTTGACTTTCTCTGACTTGGATCGTGATTGCAACCCGCTAAATTCAGTTCTTTCTCTAATTTCTTCGCGACAAGCATAAAATATGACGTTCGATTTAAATCGAAGGAAACAGTGATTTCTGGGTCTTGTTGTGTTAATTGTTTCCCTGATTATGGGAACGATCTTTTGTTTTTTTTTAGTGCTACATGTACATAAAGGTGGCAATAGGCCAGCTCCATAGAGCCGGTGTTCACCCACATACCACATGAACATTGCGGATTTCTTTTTTCTCTGCTTTCATTTTCAACGCACGTCAATCTACAACATCATAAACCGGGACACTACAGTCTAAATGTTACTGTTGGCTACAGTATAAACAGTAAACAGAACAAAGTGTTTTCATCACGGCTACCTGTGGCCACGTGCAAGTCACCAGCTCACGTCAATGTTAATTTTGTCGAGGTATTTTTTTTCATTGTCAAAATCTTAAGTTTTTTTGGAATTTCATTGCGTTTTTTTTTTCAAAATTTTGAACTAAGCCTAAGAAATTCAAACCCAAAACGTAGTACAACATTAGTTATCAGCTGTGTGGAGGAGATTCCGGTGACTCCTAATTTTTTTTGGCGCGACTACGGACAAACTTGTGAGCCTTAGTGCGGTCCCTGCGATAACCCTGTTTTCGTGACCACTACGCTGGTAACTTAAAACGTACATAAATCCTGAGTTGAATGTGATTGTTTGACTTGGCCTTTCCCCAAAAGAACAAACTGACGTAAATATTTTTTCAAATCTCACGCAATAACAATGTTTATGAGCCGGTTCGTCACCCCGAAAAAAAGGAAAATTTGCTTTCCGGTAGAATTCTCGGCCTTTCAGCCATTGTCGTTGTACCGTGATGCTGAGCGGCATTATTCGCGCCATTTTTTTCGGTATTTTTTTCGCGGGAAACGCCATTCATGGACTAAAGTCACGTGCGGTTGCTTGTCACTTGATCCAATCAGCGTGCTCGCATGTGTAGTGTTTGCCATTCAACTCCATTTCATTGTTCTCATCTCGACCAATCACGCAGAGTCTCACTACTCTGTTGTTGTTGTCAAAATGCAAATAGCTCGTATTTTTGAGACCTCGTGGAAAAGCTGGAAAAAAAATTTTTGTAGCGTCCCACCCACCAAGTCGAAATTTGGTTGCAATTCGTTCTACTGAAAGCGTTTGTTTTAATCCACTGTTCATGCGAGAATATGCCAGAGTCAACCATAGATAGCACAGAGGTTTTGGAGTCCGTAGAAGCCGGCGGGCGTCGCAAGAAAGCAAGATTTCCTAACCAGTGGAGTTCGGCTACGACACCGCACCAGCGAACTTTGGAGCTCGAAGGAGTTATCGAGGTTCTGCGCGAGTATGATTCCATCGAAGGCAACGATATTAATTGCTCTATTTGTGGTAAGTACAATTTCTTTCCTCGCATCGCATTTTTACTGTGGTTATTTTAGACCGTGAACGGAGTAAATCGCACTTTCGCCGCCGCTAAATAAAATCTTCATTCAAATACGACTGTCGTGTTTACATGTGTAGTCAACGAATAATTCCAAATTTTTTTACGCTAGTCGGTCAGAGGAGCTTTTACTCACGCCATCCTAATAGCTTCCACACACAATCAGATTTTTGTACAATTTTTTTCTCTTTTCGTGTAAAATTGTAATTTTAAGAATTTTTTTTTCAATTTTTACTACGCGCCGTACTAATTATTTAGCTGGGCAAACAAATGACCTAGAGTTATGAGGATTTTATGTCGAGACCTGCATTTTGGGGAATGTTTCAAAGAAAATGTTATTTTTTCACTGTTACACTGTTTAAAAAGATGTTGAGCCATGATCTGAGATAATTTTTTGGCATTTACACCCTAGAGGACTTGTGACAATTTTCGTTCAAATTTTGTCGCAATTTCACGCTCGGTGTCATGTGAGGTGCCTCGTGTTTCGCTTTCAAATGAGTCATCCCGGAACTTTCTCCTCATTGGGTTAAACTTTTCCGCTTTCAAGCATCAAAACCGAGCAAGAACCAGGCATTGAATAAACCGGGATCCTCCGGCGATTTGGTTCAAATGCTTTCTTACTCTCGATATTACTATTTATTATTTTTCCATATTTTATTTTATTGTCAAAATTGTCGACATATTTAATATCGGAGTAGGAAGGTAAGAGGAAGGTAAAAGGAACTTGTCTAATCAAGCCGGCTGTTTTTCGCTTTTATTTTTATCTCCTTCGCAGGAAAGTTGTATAAAAGTAAAGTTTGCTTCACGAAGCATTTGTGGGAACATAGTGTTTATTGGGATCTATTCGACGCGCTGAAAAATCAAGAGCGCGTCTTGTCAATCCAAGCTGCGATCATCCTGTCTCAACCATATCTGGAATTTTTGCTCGTCACATCTCCTACTTCAACGGAAAAGAAGAAAGATGATCCGAAGCCGAATACTATTCATCGTAAGAACTCGACCACAAGAAAGAGACAAAGAGAGTCGTCGACTTGTTCTGTAGACTTCTAATTTCTTAAATATTTTTTCATATTCTGTATATGTATATGGTGTGTCGTACGTTCACACATTTGTTTATATCACTTGTGAAAGTGTCTTTGAAATTATAAATATCTATAAATATATAAGAAGAGAAAAGTTAAAGGTGTAAATGATTTGTATTTTGTTGTGGGAAAAGATTTAACTCTTGTAGCATACACCCACATTTGTAAATGATGTTTGTATTTCATTTATTTCCAAAGTGACAAAGCTCGATATCTCGAGATTAAAAAATGAATCTATTCAGAGGTTGTTAAATGCCAATAAAGTTCATTGGATCAAAGTTGTTGTGCAGATTCTTTTGCGGTGTCTGTTGACGATGTTTTGACGGTGCAGAACAAGTCCACGGCGCTGGGTTCCCTTGAGAGAAACCGTCGAATTACTCCCCGCGTCTAGGGTAGAACGTGATCCAAAAATAATTCCTTAGTTCTTAGTCAGTTGCTAAATTTTTTTGTTGCTTTTTATGAGCAAGAGCCTCTTTTACAAAGTACACTTACCACAGGATTTAGAGCTGCGCTATGTTTACAATCTTATCCCGTGGGAATACGTCTTAAGTATGTGGAATGTGAAAAATGTTTCTTTGGAAACATGTTCTGTCAACTTTTTTTGTAGATTCCCGTGGAGGTCACACAAATGATTAATAACGAGGTTAAATTAGATCCTGGATCATGGAAGGCAGCTTTTCGGTCCTTACTTCATCACGAAAAATGTTCTTCTCGCCTCGGGAGTTAATATCATACCGTATCTGTATGGTGCATTAAACCAGTCTAGCGGAACTCGCGCCCGCTCGAAACGCGGGAAAAAAAATTTCCGAGAAGATGTCAACCATTTGATTTAAACAGATATAAGTCTGCAAATCGTAAGTTCCCACCTTGCCAACTGAAATAAAGTGTCAAAATATTGTGTTATTCTCTTAACCCTTGCTTTCTGGGACCAGCCATATCAAAAGTAGTTTGGTAGTTTAAATTTATGCAAATAGCTGAGAATAAAGGTTCAACACCGCTGCTTTGCACTTTTGTTTTTTCAATGTACTAAAGGTATTGGAATAACTTTCTGCTTGATTGAGCTAAAGCCTGCCCCGTGTTGCTGCTGATATCGTGTGAGTGCGTGTTAGAGAAAAGATAACATGAGAGCGTGTCTTGAATTTTTGGGGTTATTTTTCAACAGAGATTTTTTGCTCCGTTTGCGAAAACACGCACAAAACACAACGAGTCACAGGCCTTTTTCTTGACGATACCGGAAATAACTGGCTACCTTGGTGTCCACTGAAATGAGTCAAGTCATGCTGAGCCATTGTGTCCCTTCTCATCCAAGCAGAATCGAGTTTGCTTGTGAAAAAATGGTTTTGATTGATAATGCTAGTCCACTTTTCAAAGAGGTCATCCTTCAAAGATTGAGCCCTGTTTTGACGGATTATACAAAAGAACACCAGTGGTCCAAACACATCAATTTGAGAACGAGCCAATCACTTTTCGTTTAATCCACTCCGTAAGGTGCCTCTCGGGGTTATTGCCTTATCATCTTCTTCAAGTATGCTTCCTTCCTCACGAGATAGTTTTTTCGTCGCTACAATTTTGGTATGACTCCGGTAAATATTATCATTTCCTGTTTCCGGTAACTAAATTTGTTTCGGGGGGTTATTTTATTTGCTTTTTCTTTCTTTTTTTTGATGGCTAAAAATGATTTCATGGGTTCATTTCTATGTAATGTAATTGATGGCGGGTTTAAAGGTCAATTGCTCAGGAATGCTTTGGCAAAGCGTTGTTGAGGCATGTGTTTTAGCCTGTCTGTGAGGTGAAGATGTGTGAACGACAAAGTGCAGCGAACATCGAAACGCACCGGCCACCAACATAAACAGCCAGCTATTTGAAGTTCTAATATTTGACATAATTTACGGTGCTCGCACGCAATCGACTCTCCAATAGCTAGGTACGACCGGACTTTGAAGAAGGCCACCATGGCCACCTCTCTTGCTTGTAAAAACAAACAAAAGGGAAAAATTCATTTATTTCCGATCAAAAACAAGCAAGTCCGTAAATAACCCCGGACCGTGCTTACATAATCCGTGAAAGGCTACAGACATCTTTGGCGGCGACACAAAGCGAGCTTTGAGCAAATAAGGAATTGACGGACAGTTCGGAGTTCAAAGGGCTTTCGTGACATTTGTTCCCGCACTGGATGGCGGAGTTAGCAAGGAGAACATTTTAGAAGAACAAACGGAGTTAAAGTTGCAGCGGTTCATAGAGCTACGTCATGAAACAGTTACCTTGAACCAAAGAGTTTCAGTGATCAAACTTACACCACGAGTGAATTCATCACTCTTGTTTGCTCAGATCATGCATGGGGGTATAAACCTCCCGATAAACCTAGACACGTACACAGGCATGTCTGGGTAACTGAAACTGATTTCTGCGGTTTCCTGCACTGGAAACCTCCCAGTAACAGCTCGCTGGGAGCTTTTCTTACCCCCATACACCTGGAGTTAACCTAGTACTACGCATAAACATTCTGGGATTAAAACATCTCCTGGTCATCTCGGGTGGTCATTCGAACCATGTGTAAAGAGCAAACTAACCTGTGGGAGGGGGCGAATGTACACAAGCTAAGAACAACCCATTAACAGCTGTACATTTTGATATGTTTATATAAACAACCCATGTTTATAAACATGACAGTCTTGTCAAGAAGCAAAAATTTTCTTCCAAAACAGGCATTTAGCATTCAAATTCAAATTCAATCCGGTAGAGCAGTCAGTTTTCACTTGACTGTCTCAAGTACTCAATTCGACTACTTTTACAACTTTCACTCGCGTACGCAAACTTAATTTCCTCTGCGCTACGCGATTGGCTTAAAAATTTCGCGCCTTTTTTTATCCAATCAGAATTGAGTAAAAGCTAACCAAATCGAGACTCGCACGTTTTCTCGTGCTTTTCATTAGCAAATTGTGTTTGCTTCGATTTTTGATTGGTTCTCTGGATTGTCTGTGTTTTATAATTGGGCAGAGTGATTATTTTGGCTTTGGTTTTGACACTAAAATAAAAACCGCCCTAATACATCTTTTATATTATGTGTATTGACCTTTATAAAGAAAAAGATGGAAACGAGTCAATAGATATATGTCTGGAGTTATGAAAACCGTGCTAAAGAATTTGGCCCTATCATATCACCCATATTTCACCTTGATTTCACTACTCCTTAAAGTCGCCTCCAAGACACGAAGATGGCAAAAATGGGGAAACGATGGCAATGAAAGGATACAAGAGTTGAGAAAGAAAAAAGGAAACTGACTTTCCTTTTAATTTTGAGATAATTTGGTTTTATCAACTGGGTTGATAATGTGAATTGGTCACCGTAATTATATAAAGAGATTCGGAAGTTGGAAGGTTTGGAAGATTTGGATTCGCTCCGCCTGACAAAGGGCTAACGCTCGAAACGTCAGCTTCCGAATCTCTTTACTGTGGCCAATTCGCAATATCAACCCAGTTGATAAAACCAAATTATTTTCTAATACTCCCACCGACGCAGCACCACAGTTTCTTTAGAAACTTACCCCCTTTATTCTTTTAATTTTGATATCGTCACCTTTGGAGTCTCTGGCTTAAGCCGGAGGTTTTCAAAAATCCAGACATATTGATAATATATATATTTATTTTATAGCTACCTCAGTGAGCAGAGAAGATAAACCAAATCCTCAGTGCGCTATGATTGGCTACCCAAGAGGGCAAGATGGCGCTTTCTTGCCAGCACGGGATTACCCGCTGTCACGCAAGAAAAAAATTCCCGAAAGCCATGTGATAAGATTAATTAAGAAATAGAAGACATGTACCGTGTTTCTGTCGAGTTATACAAACACGAGTGGACGTTTGGGAGAACGAGAAATGCTATGGGAACACGAGCCGCAGGCGAGTGTTTCCACAGCTTTTTCGAGTTCTCCCAAACTTTCACGAGTGTTTGTATAACTCGATAGAAACACGGAGTACATGTTTTCTAATTCTTTTAGGAAACGCCACGACGAGAAAAAGGAAAAAAACTTGTTAACTTTGATTATCAAAATGTAAATTTTCTTTGCTCGCGCCATCACTAAGTCAACAGCGCGCGCTAGTTCTGTGTCTCCATCGAGTTATACAAACACGATTTTTAACCAATCAGCGCGCGTGCTTTCTTATGACTGTTTTCTAAAAAACTTTACTGGCTAGTAGCCATCTTGACCTCACGCTTGGTCGAATAAACCATATTACATCGGTACGGTCCCAGTAGGGGGAATTGGAGGGGGCTTCCCTAAAAGAGACTTAGGTACTTGTGGTTGTTTACCATTTACACAGAGAAACCGGTTGGTCGACAGTTTTAGTGAATGGGACGCGTCAAATCCAAAATTGAAAATTTCCACGGGGATGCGTTCCATTTCCACGCCATTTCCGGAAGATAGGACCCCATCAAAGGCGATTCAAGGCCAATGGCCTGGAACTAGTAAAAACCAGCCATAAAATGGGACGCACATTTTCCATTCGGAAATTCTGTTTGGGAATATTGGTCTATCTTTCAAGAAATCCCGTTTCTCCATTCGGGGAGACCAAGGGACCATGATCTGGGGAGACAAAATTGATCTTCCATTTACATTCTTAAGTCCATCCGAAATTTCCGGAATTTTTGATGTTTTTTATCGCGTAGCATGGCCGGCAACACAAAGGTTGGCCGTCTTGTGTTGCCGGCCATGCTACGCGATAAAGGATGAAAATAGAGCGTATTCACTCACGTGCCTAGCTGAGCAGCTATACAAATTTACGAGGATTATTTGCGTCGCCGTCTGAAATGTAACAAACAGCCTTTCATCCGTTAATGTACCAAAGAATTTTGTCGTTTTGTCGCGAATTAATAAAGATTAAAATGATGCATGTCGGAAATGAACTGAGGTATAAAGCACTTTAAAAGAACGAACAAAATTTCTTTGATTCTTTATGATGATTTTTATCTATAATTCACTTAACCGCTGACAGGGATTTGGACAGGGGTAAATCGCCAAAGAAGCAAAAAATGTCAGACCGTTATTAAGCATACGATTTGCCGGGAAAATTCTAAGAAATCCTGCTACAAAGCCCGTCTACAGATAGCACTGACCAGTACTGACCACACACGAACACAGTTGTAGCCTGCGGGTTAAAGAACTTCCTGCCCATCAAACACTGTTAACTGAAACTGATAAAAATTTGAATTCTGCGGTTTCCTGCACATGAAACCTCACAGTAGCAACTCACTGGGAGCTTTATCTTGCATGTACCTAGTGCACCCATCATCTTGGGAGTTACAGAACGGTCTCTTGTCTGCTTTAGTCATCTGAACCACGCGTGTAAAGAACAACCATAAGCAGCTGTGT
>JAHPZR010016452.1:2500-19085 GCA_019787425.1 Platygyra sinensis | reverse complement strand
GAGTGGTGTATAGAATTAGATGACTAAATGAAAATACACGAGATTCCCGGCGACTCTGAGTTTCGTGCGTATGCACCCATTGCAATTAGAATCCCATTGTTCCACTTATCGTAAACATGTATATATAGCTAGCTGATAAGTTTGCTCTTCATTAAAATTGCCTGATGAGTGCATACGCACGAAACTCAGAGTCGCAGGGAATCTCGTGTATTTTCATTTAGTCATCCAAATCTATTATTATTATTATTATTATTATTATTATTATTTTTATCATTATCATTATCATTATCATTATCATTATCATTATCATTATCATTATTATTATTATTATTATTATTATTATTATTATTATTATTATTATTATTATTATTATTACAGTTGTAGTGATAAACAGAATCTTGGGATCACCAGGTTATACGATAGATCTTTGTCTTTGTTAAGGAGACGAGCAAGCTGCAGAAAAGACAGCAAAGAAGACAACGACTAAACCAAAGAAGAAAACAGAAAAGAAAGCCAAAGCTTCAATATTTGATGATGATGTACCAAGTATCTTTGATGACCCACTGAATGCCACCTCAAAGTAACCAATATTACAGAAGAATTTTTTTTGAAAATAAATCACGAGTATTCTCTTACACCGAGAAATCGTAGAGTAATGAAATATTTGATATTAATATAAGAAGGTACAGCTTATGATTCACTCTGTTTTGTAGTATTCCTAGAAAAAATAAGCAGCTATGGTGGTCTCCAAGAACAAAAATTCAAGGGTAAATATTTTCTCTTGGAATTGTATTTTTTTTATGAATGAACGTGATGGAACGAAGCGATTTTTCTTCCGAGGTGAAAGAGATTAACTCTTAAACTTGTAAGAATGGCCAAGTATAAATTTAGAGAGGAAACAAAACAAAAGTTATCGTACAAAATATCGAAAAACAAACAGAGCGATTTAAGTTCTTTCATTTAAAATGGTCACATGCTAGGGTTCCGTCAACATACTTACATACTTAAAAAAACCACTTTGTACAGAAAGGAACCATACCATATGAAAAAACTGCTGGCTTGGTCTTACATGATCTCACCATCGTTTCATGCAGAAGGTTAGAAATTAGAGCCACATTTTTTTTAATTTGAGCTAGCTGTGATAAAACGCTTTTTAGCACACTTGTTCGAGTATCACTGAAATTTAACAAAAATAAACACAAGTTACGTGCGGTGGGGTCAAAGTTATCTTAAATATAGCAATTTAAATTGTCATGTCCCTGTGAAGTATCAATATTCAAGCAAAATTGCTTAACGACCATGAGAGTGTGATGTTCATTTTCTCTGCAAGCCTCATTTCTGAATTAAATATTTAGTTACTGCTAATTTCGAGGTGGACTTTATTCCGTGACGTCATCTGGCGCGAATTCTTTTACATAAGAGTAAAATCACTTTATCGGCTTAAAATTATTCTCTGCCTAAGCTTAGCAAGTAAAATGCCAACATGCGACGAATCCCAATGGGTAACCTTATCTCTTCCAAGGAACATTTTGGCATCGTTGAAGTATTAAATTAGAGAAGTTTTCCAACATTCCTGCTTTGATATTCCAAGCAGGGAGCTTCCGAGACTGGACGAAACAAGTCTTATTGTTATTCACCCATCTGTCAGAGTTCACGGCCTTTTGTTTTTCATTTTATGTGGAATTGCAGTCAATTATCTCCGCTGGGAATCGAAAATGTTGTTTACACGAAAGTGAAGAAGTTGAAACGCTTTTAGTTAGACAGGCATTTTAGGCTATTTGCAATGGCAGCGGGCAATTCCAAACTAAGGGAAAGAGAGTGCAAGGGTTGGGTAAATAGAGTGACTGGTGACGAAGTTTTGACAGATATCTGACCATTTTTGACCATTCTTTAGCTTTAGTCATGAAATGAAAAGGAGAAACGTGTCATGTACGCATCATTCACAGCTTTCAGAGTACGTGTCCTTTCAATTTTCATTATCTGCTAATCCTGCTAATGGGATTCTCAAATAATGTCTAGTGGAAACGGGGAAAATAACTGGAATAAGCATATAGAGTTGGGCAGTTTTTGTAATTCCAAATTAATGAAAGAGGATGCTCAAGGCTTGGTAAATAGAGTGATTAGGTTTTGTTAGAAATCCGACCATTTCGAACCCGTTTTACAGTCACGAATCTAGTAGATGCATTGTTCACATAGCTTTCAGAGTTCGTGTCCTTTGCCTTTTCATGTTTTATCAGTGTAACGGGGAACTGCTAATGCGATTCGCAAATGTTATCTAGAGGAAACGTGCAAGATAACTGGAATAGACGAGTTCAGATAAAAAGTTTTCGGTCTGACAGAGATCTTTAAAAAGGCCGCTTATCCGCCAGGGGAGAGGAAGGAAGACAAGGCGATTTAGAAAGAGAGAGAGAGAGAGAGTTAGGGGCTAGGTGAATTATAATAACACTTATTAAAAACTGGATCATTGGATAATGCAATTCGAGAGTTTTCATTGGCTTAGCCATCATGGTATATGAGCCATTATACCATGATGTACAAAAATGGCGAGCGTATGTGTGATTTTTTGGGCCTTTTTGTTTTTATTGTAGTCTAGTTTTCTATATTTTGGGGGCGTTTTTAAAAAAACAATCATTCCACTCGCGCTTGTTGGATATGAGATGATTATAGCCAACTCGGCGCTACGCGCCTCGTTGGCTATCTATCATCTCATATGCAACGCGCGCTCATGGAATAATTGTTAATTACAGTACCCGTTTATGAAGTTCTGTAGGAGTAATTTAAAAGGAAAAAAAGAGAGTTAGAAAAGGGTGAAATTTTGCTGTAAGCATTATTCGCATAGCTGTCAGAGTTTGCTTCCTTTTTTTTTTCATTTCAAGTCAGGCCAGGGAAGCCAGGCTAACATGGGATCTGCCCTCAATTATCTTTTATGGGAGTCGTAAATGTTGGCAAGAAACACGGAAGACACGGAATGAGCGTAGACAATCCGCAGTGTTGAAATGTCTGTAGTGAGACGGACATGGCTTACTGTGGAGACTTCCGCGGGGGAAAAAGGCAGCGGGCATTTTTAATGATTCCTAGCATTTGTTTAGTTAAATGCTTGGTAACGTTTTGGTTCGAATGCAATGATTTCGTCAATCTTTTCGTCAAGAAGGCAAAGGGTAATTATGTAGGGATGCAGTATTCGCATAACTGTCAGAGTTCCCGCGTGCCCTTTCCTCTTTCATTTATTGTCAGTCTAATTTGGAATGTGGAAACAATTATCTCTGCTGAGAATTGCAGATGTTGTCTGCAAAAAACATTGGAGATACAGTAAGAGGCTACGGTTAAAATATCTTTAGTGTGACTGACGGTCTCCGTGTGGAGTCTGCCCCGAGGAGAGTAGACAGAGGGTAATTTTTAAAGTTGGTAGGGGAGGGTGCGCAGATGTGTCACTTAAGGAAGGTTTCCTCTGGAATTCGATCATTTCGTTTTATTCCTTTCAGTTATGGACGTGAAAGAGTTAGTATCTTTTGCAAGCATGAAGGATTTTTCACTATAAATGTGTGTGGTTGAGCATTTCTCTATGGCGCACTTTTTGATTTTGGTTGAACTGAACGCCTAACATTCAGAATAAATTAGGAGTTCGAAGAAATGTCATACTATAGGCGAGTGGGAAAATGTAACGTATAGAAATTGATACGGCTGGTCATTTTATTAATTGAATTTGTCTCCCGACGCTGCACAAATTCCCGGGAAAATCAACAGACCATCCGGGAGCTAAATTGCTTCAGTGGCGAGATTATTTAATCTATTAGTATTCCATCTTTGCTATTGTTCAGCCAAATGACTTTTATGAAGAATTTATCGAATAATATCTTTGTTGTTAGCAAGTGGATAAAGTTGGAGAATGCATACATGACGTCTGTTTTTCAAGCAAAAGAAATAATTTTGGTTTCGTGCTTGATGTTTTGAACGTTTCGTGCAATGGAACGAAGAAATTAATGAAAGTTGCACGCGAATGAAACGTGTCACACTCAGGCCAATTTAAGACAAAAGTGCTTTCTAGGAATTGTTTTGCCTCATGAAATAATTTAGACCATGCAATATTGTTTTGGCGGCGGCCTTTTTGATTTGTGTCCGCTGCTTGACTTCTGTGACCGCAGAATTATGTTTTATCTTTCGCGATCGCACAGAAAAACAAACAACAGCAGTTTTCTTTTTCCTTTTTTGGACACTGACATTTCAGTGTAAAGATTATATCATGGTCATACAAAAAAAAAACGTAATCGGTAATTATAAACTGTCGGGAAAAGGTTGCTCCAGGCTGTATTCTTAAACACACCGCAGTTTACTTTGTCTTCGTGGTTGTACGGTTGAGGGGTCTTGTAATTATCCAGGATATTTTTTCGTGTTTTTTTCTGCCAGCAAACGCAAGAGCGATAGTAAGTTAGTTTTAGTCAATGCTCTTATAAAACTGAGTCATCCACTCTAAGGGTCGCACAAACAAACAGAAACAAGTTAAGTGTAATCGGATTTTACGCCCCCATGGCACTTCGAGGAGGTACAAAGCTTTTTTTCTTTGCAGATGAGTTCCAGAGGTGGTGAAATGCAAACACGAACACCGACCAAATAAATTATTCATAGCATATCATTGTCTCTATGCAGGGCACGTGGATTCTGTGAATCTATGTTTTACTAGTATAGTGTCTTCTCGAATTTTAAGTGTTTGTGGAAGATGCCTTTGCGTATAAACATAATGATAAATATCCAAAAACAAGGTAATAATAATTGTTGTAAATTTCCAAATTTCCTCTTTTATCAATAATTACCTTATATCACGGTATTTCTTCGATGCCAATTTTCTGTTTGGTATTAATACGGTTTTCTTTTCGTTCATGGTTTTGAAAAAGTAGAAAAGGGCTTGAGCATGATATAAATTGTAACTTTCTACTGTCTGGAACACTTGAGACGCCTGTGTGGTAGACTACCAAGGGCCATATCAGTGTAAATCCTTTCTGAGGAGAAAGGAAATCATAGATACGGCATGCTGTGCAAAAGTTACTGTTTACGTACTTGCGTACCCAGTTGCATAAATTTATACCCGAGACTGTTAGGAAGTCAACGTATTTTAGTGCTTAAGTACAATTTTAAGTGAATAAAGAAATTATTATTATTATTATAATTGTTAGTGTTTCTTTACTTTGCCACTTCTTTGCTAAATCGTCTCTTAATCCGCTTACAACTCTTCTATTAACACCGACACAGTTCTTATCAATCTTGTCCCCAGACCCTTCGTAAACCGGGTCCAGCGGAACGGACAAAGATAAACAAGGCGTGAGTTTAATCTCACACTGCGCGTGTGTTCCTGGTTTGGCGGGAAATCAGCGGAAAATCCCTTATCTCGCTAAAGCCACTGTTGATCTTGTAAATAAAACCGAAGTGTACAACTAATTTCCAGTGAAGTGGCATGGTATAAAAATTTATGTTTTTTGACAAATCTTTTCACCTATTTCAAAGCCTCCAGAGTTCTTTTTATTACCAGCGACAGTTTTAACAGTTCAGTCAAAAAAGAGATTTAATCGAGAGGAAACAGCATTTGTGATTGTGGAAACATTTGCTTGTTTACACAAACTGAGTTCGGTAGGCCATTATAAACACAAAACTTTCATCAATACCGTTTGTATAAACTTGACTGGGAAATACCACTTTTGACTTTTGGGATAAGTTTGTTTGTATTGCGTTACTTGTGTCCTCTGTGTCACGCACCTACATAATCCGGAAATTCAAAATGCTCTGGTTTCCAAACGAAGCACGCTATTGAGCTGTAAAATTGTAAACAGATATAAATATGCCGCCTCTTTTGCCTGATGATCCAACTTTGGTGAATGTTTAGTTTTAGAGTCAGAAAGTTATGACGTCACGTGAAAACGATCCGCTATAGCTATTAATTTTCGTGAATGTTTATCATACAACGTAACTTCGCAAATTAGTTTCGGAAAGGTCAGTCAAGGCGACCATGAGGATCCCCTCCTAATGACACGCCATTTACACGTGTGCTAAAGAAAGAAAAGGAAACGAAAACAAACAAAAATGTTTGAGTGGCGTGAATCCGCAGAAAAAGTTGTCTCTTTGAAAATTTTGGCGAATGCAAGGCGCTGTACATTTTTACTTTCTGGTTTTTGTGCACGAAAAGTATACCTCGAGTAAAAGTTCTGAAGGTTACGCGTCGTACATTTTTTCTCCTTTTTGGCATTGGCAGCCTTTGAATGCAAACGTTTTTGAATGAAGTGAGTCAAATTAAGTCTGGAGTCTGGCAAATTTTTTTTTGGCATGTTATTATTTCCTTTGCTAAAACAACTTCCTGATTTAGCAATGAAGTAGGCTTGATTTTACCCTTAGTTTCCGCCATTCCGCCGGAGCCTCGAGTCCGGCACTCGAGCTTATAATTAAAGGTCCTAAAGGCTTGTCGCCCGAAGTAAAAATATGTCAATTTTTTTTTGGTGAATTGGCTGTCACTTCGCTGCTATACAAGCAAATAACACTTGAGAAAAAAGACAAGCTTGTTCACACGAGTACATGGAAACTTTGATCTGTAGATCACACCACTTCAGATCTGTAAGTTGTTGATTACGGCTAGACAAGATCAGGCCAAACCTACTTTCTTTAATTCTTCTCCAGCTGAACGAATCGAAATAAACGAACATGTCATCTGCCCACACTCTATTTTTATCAACGATAAATGATTTTTTATGTTAATTCTTTTGGTGGTGTCTACAGGAAATTTCGGCCTTTTCATGTGCCCTTACTGAGATTGTTTCATGCAGTTTTCTAACGGAAAAATGTTCCTTGTTTTGCAGTTTTTCTTGCCGCAGAAGCGTACTTTCAAGTTTGGTAAATCGTGATTTGGTTATACAAAAGCAAGCCTATTTATGACTTGAGGAAAAACTCTCGACGATATACTTAATTGGAAATGGAGGTTGAAGTGAGTTTTAAAAAAGAGGATGTCCAATGATTCGATGAGAATATTCCTTAAAAATATATGTTAAAACCGCAGAACATTTAAAGTGATTGTACAACCTTCCCTCTGCAATAAAGAAAGAAAGCGAGTAAGCCTCTGATGGTTCGAGAGCAGACGATCCAATCAAATTTATAGAGGAGAGAATTGTCTTCATGGCTTAGCATGACGCGATCAGAAAAGTGTTTGTTATGGATAATTTCGTAACACCTGCTTCGTGTAAAAAATTTTAAAAAGCACTTAGTTCATGATAATAGACTATCTATGGCGCAGTCCATTAGCTGGCAGACAAGTTTCTGTCTGAAATACGATTATCTTTTATTTTCCTTTTCATTGTGGTGAAATTTGACGACGACTTCGACAATAAACGGCTTTTCGAGGACGACATGACAAACGAAACACGTTGTCACAATTTAGTTTCATTCTCTCCTTTGAATGAACGGATGAAAAAACAGGAATAATTTAACAGCTTTGCCTATCAAATTAAGCTTTCACAGACAATGAAATTAAACTGAAAAAGCTCCAAAGCCAAGCTCAATCGCTCTCTGAGTTTCATTGTGAAAAACCTTGAACAGTCCAGCTGTTTCGTATTAAATCTTCGACAAGTGTATTTCTCTATGCTTTTTTGTCGTCACTTTGTGAATTACACCTTTAAAAACACCGTGCCAATCATGGTGAACAGAACTCAGCCCAGCGCATGGAGAATCCATTTTTAAAATTCCAGACAGTTGTCGAGAAGAGAGAGATGAAAATTCTAAAGTTATACAAAGATCATCGACTGTGTCTGGTCGGAATGTAAAGCACGAGGCTTTGTTGACTTTCTCTGACTTGGATCGTGATTGCAACCCGCTAAATTCAGTTCTTTCTCTAATTTCTTCGCGACAAGCATAAAATATGACGTTCGATTTAAATCGAAGGAAACAGCGATTTCTGGGTCTTGTTGTGTTAATTGTTTCCCTGATTATGGGAACGATCTTTTGTTTTTTTTTGAGTGCTACATGTACATAAAGGTGGCAATAGGCCAGCTCCATAGAGCCGGTGTTCACCCACATACCACATGAACATTGCGGATTTCTTTTTTCTCTGCTTTCATTTTCAACGCACGTCAATCTACAACATCATAAACCGGGACACTACAGTCTAAATGTTACTGTTGGCTACAGTATAAACAGTAAACAGAACAAAGTGTTTTCATCACGGCTACCTGTGGCCACGTGCAAGTCACCAGCTCACGTCAATGTTAATTTTGTCGAGGTATTTTTTTTCATTGTCAAAATCTTAAGTTTTTTTGGAATTTCATTGCGTTTTTTTTTTCAAAATTTTGAACTAAGCCTAAGAAATTCAAACCCAAAACGTAGTACAACATTAGTTATCAGCTGTGTGGAGGAGATTCCGGTGACTCCTAATTTTTTTTGGCGCGACTACGGACAAACTTGTGAGCCTTAGTGCGGTCCCTGCGATAACCCTGTTTTCGTGACCAGCTACGCTGGTAACTTAAAACGTACATAAATCCTGAGTTGAATGTGATTGTTTGACTTGGCCTTTCCCCAAAAGAACAAACTGACGTAAATATTTTTTCAAATCTCACGCAATAACAATGTTTATGAGCCGGTTCGTCACCCCGAAAAAAAGGAAAATTTGCTTTCCGGTAGAATTCTCGGCCTTTCAGCCATTGTCGTTGTACCGTGATGCTGAGCGGCATTATTCGCGCCATTTTTCTCGGTATTTTTTTCGCGGGAAACGCCATTCATGGACTAAAGTCACGTGCGGTTGCTTGTCACTTGATCCAATCAGCGTGCTCGCATGTGTAGTGTTTGCCATTCAACTCCATTTCATTGTTCTCATCTCGACCAATCACGCAGAGTCTCACTACTCTGTTGTTGTTGTCAAAATGCAAATAGCTCGTATTTTTGAGACCTCGTGGAAAAGCTGGAAAAAAAATTTTTGTAGCGTCCCACCCACCAAGTCGAAATTTGGCTGCAATTCGTTCTACTGAAAGCGTTTGTTTTAATCCACTGTTCATGCGAGAATATGCCAGAGTCAACCATAGATAGCACAGAGGTTTTGGAGTCCGTAGAAGCCGGCGGGCGTCGCAAGAAAGCAAGATTTCCTAACCAGTGGAGTTCGGCTACGACACCGCACCAGCGAACTTTGGAGCTCGAAGGAGTTATCGAGGTTCTGCGCGAGTATGATTCCATCGAAGGCAACGATATTAATTGCTCTATTTGTGGTAAGTACAATTTCTTTCCTCGCATCGCATTTTTACTGTGGTTATTTTAGACCGTGAACGGAGTAAATCGCACTTTCGCCGCCGCTAAATAAAATCTTCATTCAAATACGACTGTCGTGTTTACATGTGTAGTCAACGAATAATTCCAAATTTTTTTACGCTAGTCGGTCAGAGGAGCTTTTACTCACGCCATCCTAATAGCTTCCACACACAATCAGATTTTTGTACAATTTTTTTCTCTTTTCGTGTAAAATTGTAATTTTAAGAATTTTTTTTTCAATTTTTACTACGCGCCGTACTAATTATTTAGCTGGGCAAACAAATGACCTAGAGTTATGAGGATTTTATGTCGAGACCTGCATTTTGGGGAATGTTTCAAAGAAAATGTTATTTTTTCACTGTTACACTGTTTAAAAAGATGTTGAGCCATGATCTGAGATAATTTTTTGGCATTTACACCCTAGAGGACTTGTGACAATTTTCGTTCAAATTTTGTCGCAATTTCACGCTCGGTGTCATGTGAGGTGCCTCGTGTTTCGCTTTCAAATGAGTCATCCCGGAACTTTCTCCTCATTGGGTTAAACTTTTCCGCTTTCAAGCATCAAAACCGAGCAAGAACCAGGCATTGAATAAACCGGGATCCTCCGGCGATTTGGTTCAAATGCTTTCTTACTCTCGATATTACTATTTATTATTTTTCCATATTTTATTTTATTGTCAAAATTGTCGACATATTTAATATCGGAGTAGGAAGGTAAGAGGAAGGTAAAAGGAACTTGTCTAATCAAGCCGGCTGTTTTTCGCTTTTATTTTTATCTCCTTCGCAGGAAAGTTGTATAAAAGTAAAGTTTGCTTCACGAAGCATTTGTGGGAACATAGTGTTTATTGGGATCTATTCGACGCGCTGAAAAATCAAGAGCGCGTCTTGTCAATCCAAGCTGCGATCATCCTGTCTCAACCATATCTGGAATTTTTGCTCGTCACATCTCCTACTTCAACGGAAAAGAAGAAAGATGATCCGAAGCCGAATACTATTCATCGTAAGAACTCGACCACAAGAAAGAGACAAAGAGAGTCGTCGACTTGTTCTGTAGACTTCTAATTTCTTAAATATTTTTTCATATTCTGTATATGTATATGGTGTGTCGTACGTTCACACATTTGTTTATATCACTTGTGAAAGTGTCTTTGAAATTATAAATATCTATAAATATATAAGAAGAGAAAAGTTAAAGGTGTAAATGATTTGTATTTTGTTGTGGGAAAAGATTTAACTCTTGTAGCATACACCCACATTTGTAAATGATGTTTGTATTTCATTTATTTCCAAAGTGACAAAGCTCGATATCTCGAGATTAAAAAATGAATCTATTCAGAGGTTGTTAAATGCCAATAAAGTTCATTGGATCAAAGTTGTTGTGCAGATTCTTTTGCGGTGTCTGTTGACGATGTTTTGACGGTGCAGAACAAGTCCACGGCGCTGGGTTCCCTTGAGAGAAACCGTCGAATTACTCCCCGCGTCTAGGGTAGAACGTGATCCAAAAATAATTCCTTAGTTCTTAGTCAGTTGCTAAATTTTTTTGTTGCTTTTTATGAGCAAGAGCCTCTTTTACAAAGTACACTTACCACAGGATTTAGAGCTGCGCTATGTTTACAATCTTATCCCGTGGGAATACGTCTTAAGTATGTGGAATGTGAAAAATGTTTCTTTGGAAACATGTTCTGTCAACTTTTTTTGTAGATTCCCGTGGAGGTCACACAAATGATTAATAACGAGGTTAAATTAGATCCTGGATCATGGAAGGCAGCTTTTCGGTCCTTACTTCATCACGAAAAATGTTCTTCTCGCCTCGGGAGTTAATATCATACCGTATCTGTATGGTGCATTAAACCAGTCTAGCGGAACTCGCGCCCGCTCGAAACGCGGGAAAAAAAATTTCCGAGAAGATGTCAACCATTTGATTTAAACAGATATAAGTCTGCAAATCGTAAGTTCCCACCTTGCCAACTGAAATAAAGTGTCAAAATATTGTGTTATTCTCTTAACCCTTGCTTTCTGGGACCAGCCATATCAAAAGTAGTTTGGTAGTTTAAATTTATGCAAATAGCTGAGAATAAAGGTTCAACACCGCTGCTTTGCACTTTTGTTTTTTCAATGTACTAAAGGTATTGGAATAACTTTCTGCTTGATTGAGCTAAAGCCTGCCCCGTGTTGCTGCTGATATCGTGTGAGTGCGTGTTAGAGAAAAGATAACATGAGAGCGTGTCTTGAATTTTTGGGGTTATTTTTCAACAGAGATTTTTTGCTCCGTTTGCGAAAACACGCACAAAACACAACGAGTCACAGGCCTTTTTCTTGACGATACCGGAAATAACTGGCTACCTTGGTGTCCACTGAAATGAGTCAAGTCATGCTGAGCCATTGTGTCCCTTCTCATCCAAGCAGAATCGAGTTTGCTTGTGAAAAAATGGTTTTGATTGATAATGCTAGTCCACTTTTCAAAGAGGTCATCCTTCAAAGATTGAGCCCTGTTTTGACGGATTATACAAAAGAACACCAGTGGTCCAAACACATCAATTTGAGAACGAGCCAATCACTTTTCGTTTAATCCACTCCGTAAGGTGCCTCTCGGGGTTATTGCCTTATCATCTTCTTCAAGTATGCTTCCTTCCTCACGAGATAGTTTTTTCGTCGCTACAATTTTGGTATGACTCCGGTAAATATTATCATTTCCTGTTTCCGGTAACTAAATTTGTTTCGGGGGGTTATTTTATTTGCTTTTTCTTTCTTTTTTTTGATGGCTAAAAATGATTTCATGGGTTCATTTCTATGTAATGTAATTGATGGCGGGTTTAAAGGTCAATTGCTCAGGAATGCTTTGGCAAAGCGTTGTTGAGGCATGTGTTTTAGCCTGTCTGTGAGGTGAAGATGTGTGAACGACAAAGTGCAGCGAACATCGAAACGCACCGGCCACCAACATAAACAGCCAGCTATTTGAAGTTCTAATATTTGACATAATTTACGGTGCTCGCACGCAATCGACTCTCCAATAGCTAGGTACGACCGGACTTTGAAGAAGGCCACCATGGCCACCTCTCTTGCTTGTAAAAACAAACAAAAGGGAAAAATTCATTTATTTCCGATCAAAAACAAGCAAGTCCGTAAATAACCCCGGACCGTGCTTACATAATCCGTGAAAGGCTACAGACATCTTTGGCGGCGACACAAAGCGAGCTTTGAGCAAATAAGGAATTGACGGACAGTTCGGAGTTCAAAGGGCTTTCGTGACATTTGTTCCCGCACTGGATGGCGGAGTTAGCAAGGAGAACATTTTAGAAGAACAAACGGAGTTAAAGTTGCAGCGGTTCATAGAGCTACGTCATGAAACAGTTACCTTGAACCAAAGAGTTTCAGTGATCAAACTTACACCACGAGTGAATTCATCACTCTTGTTTGCTCAGATCATGCATGGGGGTATAAACCTCCCGATAAACCTAGACACGTACACAGGCATGTCTGGGTAACTGAAACTGATTTCTGCGGTTTCCTGCACTGGAAACCTCCCAGTAACAGCTCGCTGGGAGCTTTTCTTACCCCCATACACCTGGAGTTAACCTAGTACTACGCATAAACATTCTGGGATTAAAACATCTCCTGGTCATCTCGGGTGGTCATTCGAACCATGTGTAAAGAGCAAACTAACCTGTGGGAGGGGGCGAATGTACACAAGCTAAGAACAACCCATTAACAGCTGTACATTTTGATATGTTTATATAAACAACCCATGTTTATAAACATGACAGTCTTGTCAAGAAGCAAAAATTTTCTTCCAAAACAGGCATTTAGCATTCAAATTCAAATTCAATCCGGTAGAGCAGTCAGTTTTCACTTGACTGTCTCAAGTACTCAATTCGACTACTTTTACAACTTTCACTCGCGTACGCAAACTTAATTTCCTCTGCGCTACGCGATTGGCTTAAAAATTTCGCGCCTTTTTTTATCCAATCAGAATTGAGTAAAAGCTAACCAAATCGAGACTCGCACGTTTTCTCGTGCTTTTCATTAGCAAATTGTGTTTGCTTCGATTTTTGATTGGTTCTCTGGATTGTCTGTGTTTTATAATTGGGCAGAGTGATTATTTTGGCTTTGGTTTTGACACTAAAATAAAAACCGCCCTAATACATCTTTTATATTATGTGTATTGACCTTTATAAAGAAAAAGATGGAAACGAGTCAATAGATATATGTCTGGAGTTATGAAAACCGTGCTAAAGAATTTGGCCCCATCACCCATATTTCACCTTGATTTCACTACTCCTTAAAGTCGCCTCCAAGACACGAAAATGGCAAAAATAGGGAAACGATGGCAATGAAAGGATACAAGAGTTGAGAAAGAAAAAAAGAAACTGACTTTCCTTTTAATTTTGAGATAATTTGGTTTTATCAACTGGGTTGATAATGTGAATTGGTCACCGTAAAGAGATTCGGAAGCTGGAAGATTTGGATTCGCTCCGACAAAGGGCTAACGCTCGAAACGTCAGCTTCCGAATCTCTTTACTGTGGCCAATTCGCAATATCAACCCAGTTGATAAAACCAAATTATTTTCTCATACTCCCACCGACGCAGCACCACAGTTTCTTTAGAAACTTACCCCCTTTATTCTTTTAATTTTGATATCGTCACCTTTGGAGTCTCTGGCTTAAGCCGGAGGTTTTCAAAAATCCAGACATAATATATATATTTATTTCATAGCTACCTCAGCGAGCAGGGAAGATAAACCAAATCCTGCGCTATGATTGGCTACCCAAGGGGGGAAGATGGCGCTTTCTTGCCAGCACGGGATTACCCGCTGTCTCGCAAGAAAAAAATTCCCGAAAGCCATGTGATAAGATTAATTAAGAAATAGAAGACATGTACCGTGTTTCTATCAAGTTATACAAACACGAGTGGACGTTTGGGAGAACGAGAAATGTTGTGGAAACACGAGCCGCAGGCGAGTGTCTCCACAGCTTTTTCGAGTTCTCCCAAACTTTCACGAGTGTTTGTATAACTCGATAGAAACACGGAGTACATGTTTTCTAATTCTTTTAGAAAACGCCACGACGAGAAAAAGGAAAACAATTGTTAACTTTGATTATCAAAATGTAAATTTTCTTTGCTCGCGCCATCACTACGTCAACAGTGGCCCCCTCAACAGCGCGCGCTAGTTCTGTGTCTCCATCGAGTTATACAAACACGATTTTTAACCAATCAGCGCGCGTGCTTTCTAATGACTGTTTTCTAAAATACTTTACTGGCTAGTAGCCATCTTGACCTCGCGCTTGGTCGAATAAACCATATTACATCGGTACTCGGTACGGTCCCAGTAGGGGGAATTGGAGGGGGCTTCCCTAAAAGAGACTTAGGTGCTTGTGGTTGTTTACCATTTACACAGAGAAACCGGTTGGTCGACAGTTTTAGTGAATGGGACGCGTCAAATCCAAAATTGAAATTTCCACGGGGATGCGCTCCATTTCCACGCCATTTCCGCATTCCGGAAGATAGGATCATCAAAGGCGATCCAAGGCCAAAGGCCTGGAACTAGTAAAGACCAGCCATAAATGGGACGCACATTTTCTATTCGGAAATTCCGTTTGGGAATATTGGTCTACCTTTCAAGAAATCCCGTTTCCCCATTCGGGGAGACTAAGGGACCATGATCTGGGGAGACAAAATTAATCTTCCATTTACATTCTTAAGTCCATCCGAAATTTCCGGAATTTTTGATGTTTTTTATCGCGTAGCATGGCCGACAACACAAAGGTTGGCCGTCTTGTGTTGCCGGCCATGCTACGCGATAAAGGATGAAAATAGAGCGTATTCACTCGCGTGCCTAGTTGAGCAGCTATACAAATTTACGAGGGCTATTTGCGTCGCCGTCTGAAATGTAACAAACAGCCTTTCATCCGTTAATGTACGTACCAAAGAATTTTGTCGTTTTGTCGCGAATTAATGAAGATTAAAAGGATGCATGTCGGAAATGAACTAAGGTATAAAGCACTTTAAAAGAACGAACAAAATTTCTTTGATTCTTTATGATGATTTTTATCTATAATTCACTTAACCGCTGACAGGGATTTGGACAGGGGTAAATCGCCAAAGAAGCAAAAAATGTCAGACCGTTATTAAGCATAGGATTTGCCGGGAAAATTCTAAGAAATCCTGCTACAAAGCCCGTCTACAGATAGCACTGACCAGTACTGACCACACACGAACACAGTTGTAGCCTGTGGGTTAAAGAACTTCCTGCCCATCAAACACTGTTAACTGAAACTGATAAAAATTTGAATTCTGCGGTTTCCTGCACATGAAACCTCACAGTAGCAGCTCACTGGGAGCTTTATCTTGCATGTACCTAGTGCACCCATCATCTTGGGAGTTACAGAACGGTCTCTTGTCCGTGCTTTAGTCATCTGAACCACGCGTGTAAAGAACAACCATAAGCAGCTGTGTATCGATGCTTATAAACATACTATACAGTGCTGACACTCTTGACAATAAACAAATGTATAAAAGAGGCATTTTAAATTCCATGGCAAAAAATTGGGTGACATTTGCTTCAGATTTTTCTTTTCGTCCCCAGGCCCCCGTAAAACGACCCGAAAATCGCAGAAAAACAGCAAAATTTTGAGCGTAAGTTTAATTTCGCTCTATTTGAAGTTACTTTTTCAAGATGTACGGTTGGATTTAAGAAATGTAGCTATCCTACCATCTATAAATATTAAAATTTATCTGAATATTAAAAAAAAATCCATGTAAATCGGGCTTCGAAGTTGCGAAACTCGATAGAAGCCGTGACCGATCCGTGACGAAATCCCGCCCGCGGTCAATACTAAAAAGCGGCTTAAGTCAATCGCCTTATGTGTTTGTCAAGATGTACGGTCGGATTTGGAAAGCCTGGAATCTAGTGCTTATTTTGACATCAAATTCATAAAGATTGGATAGAAAAAGTCCATGTAAATCGGCGAATTTCATTGAGGATATCATGTAATGTAGCATTCGAAAACTGCATACGGCTTGCAGTTGGCATTTTGCTTCGCTGTGCCCGATGTGGGACTCGTTTTTACCTCCATTCACGGCAAAATGTACACAAAGAACCTAGGGATATTCGAAAACATTATTCGGACAAGATTGGTGAAGTCCAAGCTTTCAATGGCCGAGTAAAGTTTCACTTTTACTTCTATAATATACAGTAGGAAGGCTTCGTGACATAAAAGTCGATGTCGTTGTCACGTTTCTGCTGGATGCCTCTTTCGAGCTGTTTTGTTCGTGTGTTTATTCTCCGAGCTTCAAACTTTAATTATATGTTGTTTCTCTTCA
>JAHPZR010016451.1:45000-51378 GCA_019787425.1 Platygyra sinensis | reverse complement strand
ATGTTTTCTATTTTTTTTAAACAATGTATGGACAGGATTGATGGGCTCCTGGTATGGAACAATTTGAAATATTTGATTCAGCCATCCGACCATTCTTTGATCCTTGTAGGTGGAAGTTGCTGGGTACAATGAACCATCAGTACAGTCCCAGAAGAGGGGATGTGGGCTTCCTTAAAAACTGACGTCGAGCTTGTGTGTTGCCGGCCACGCTAGTCATGCTACGCGACGGCGTCACATAAAAACGTTCAAAAAAGAGGTGAGGCATTGGCGACTCCTAGGTTGTCATAAAAATTCTTTCGTCCTTGTCTCAAATGTAATAAATAGCCTTTCTTCCGTTACTGTACCGAAGAATTTTGTCGCTTTGTGGCGAATTGCATTCGAAGATGAAGATTAAAAGGATAACGGACCTTCATAACGGAAATGAGCTAAAGCATTGTCATTGATTAAAGAGCATTTTCAGCAAGAACGAACGAAACTCCTTGATTCTTTATTTTTTTTATCTATAATACACTTCAAGGATTTGGATTTGGGGTAAATCGCCAAAGCGGCAAAAAATGTCGGACTGTTATCAAGTACAGGATACAGCTGGGAAATTCTAAGAAATCTTGCTACAGCGCCCGTTCATTTCCCGCAAATGCACACGCCACTTCATACATGAGAGCCCGCGTCGGCCATTGCTATAGATTTGCCTGGATTTAACGATCTTGGATGTTCGTGGACCCCTATTTTTCTTCCGCTGTGGAAGATACTTCTTATAGCAAAAAGCGAAAAATTGCCGTTTAGACCAGCCAGGGTGAACAAGGAGGCAATCAGCTAAAGGTATGCATGTTGTGTCTTACAATATTTCGATTTTTAAACCCCATTTGGACCCTTGTTATAATTCTAAGATAACAGCTCCCACGCGGCCAATGATGGCAGCGCTAGCGAACTAGCTGAGAAAACGCAGTAAAATAGACCAGACATTGACCAGGACAAAGAAACAGACAATGGTATTAAGGCAAAAAATATTTATTTTGAACTATCTGATAAATATTTTGACTCCTTTGCAGTTAATTTTGCTCGTAACTTCACATACATATTCGGCTCTGTTGTTTACAAATTAACTTCACTAACAGTACGTCTGGGCTGCCTGCATGTGGCAGCACCGACCTGTACTGGTCTGTACTGACCTCACACAACTGAACACATTTTATAGCCTGCGGGTTAAAGAACACTTACCACACACAAAGACTTTTTTAAATTTTTACTTGTAAATGTTTTAATTTATATTTTTAGAGAGCCACAAATAACCTCTTTAAATAACTTTTAATTGACTGATTAACTTGTGATTTTTGTAGTAAGGGACATCGCGCAAATTAGGATACATCGAGTTTTTAGAGTCATGTTTTTATCAGTTGCAAGCTGTACAAACAAAAAATACAGCTTGTGATTACCACCGTTTTCGTTGATAGGCGACCTTCGAAAATAAAACACCCGCGGAAACCAAGTATCCTGTCGGTCATAGAAAACGAGAGAAACTGCGCATGCTCTAATAGCTATAGCTTAATGAGCATAGGAGTTATGGACTTATGAAAAACGCTATAAATGATACAAGCAGGAACCCATTTCCCGGAGCTACCATCTTCCATACCGGCCCTCTGAGTCAACCCTGTCTCCCATCTTTTTATTTTTGAAAGCACCTCCCACGGGTTTTTCGCGGGGTTTTTATAATAGCCAGCCATGAGAGAGCCGCGATCTTCTATTGTTTTACGTCACATGTAGGCCACACGAACGTATTGCAATAATGGCGGAAAGCAAAGGAAGTTTATTATTCTTTTAGGATGTCATGCGCACGTCAGCGTGTTTTCGCGGGAAATTAAAGAACTCCCACAGATATCACTGTTCTAAAAATAAAAAGATACGGGACAGGATTTACTAAGGGTACAATTCGTATGGAGGCTCCGGGTAATGGGCTCCTGGTACAAGAGACCTACAATTGTACACATTGGGTAGGCAAAGTCTGAATACGAACCAAGTGTCCCATCAGGCCGGAGCTTATCCCAGTCTCTGCAGCAAGATGCGACTTGGAGTATTTCTACTCCCCCAGGGTGGGATGCTAGTGGAATGCAGAGTTACCCCCAGCAATTTAAGTTCACCGGTACTCATTTATACACTTGGGTGGAGAGGCACTGTGAATCTGGAGTGTCTTGCACAAGAACACTATCTCCCCGTTCAAGGCTCGATCCTGGACCGCTCGTCGATTCGCTCCGACGAAGGGTTAGCCCTCGAAACGTCAGCTTTCGAATCCCGGTTTCGAATCTCTTTACGGTGGCCAATTCACATTATCAACCCAGTTGATTAAACCAAATTGTACTGACGATGAGGCCACCACACCTCCACATGCATGCTAAGCCAAACACTTTTGTTTTGCCAACCCGTTTCTGACCGTTTCTACTTTGCCGGCTCTGGCTAACCAACTGCCCCTGCGCTCCCATGCAATACAAACAGATGATAAGCCAGATTCTCTGAGTTTGTAACCTGTAACAGTACACAACGTTAAGCAAGGTTTCCTGGCCGTGTTAACAATCGAGAGCTGCTATAGGGTATCCATCTTTCAAAGTAATTCTGAGGGGAGTAAGGGATTTCCTATTTTCTAGAATTGTATAATTTATTATTATTTTTTTGCTTTTGCATACTGTTTCTTAGACATTTTTATATATATTTTTGGCTTTATTTTCGTTATATATTATTATTTGTGATTACAGTATGACTGTGTTTTTTTTGACTAATGCTTGATTTATGTTTATTTATAATGTAATAATATCTATTATTTAAATTTTCATCTCTTAAATTATAACGGTTCTTGGGAGGGTTTTTTTTCAGGTGGTCTGCCTTGTATGGGGTCTCCGACTCCTTTGCAGACTATCCTTATGGCTTTGTCTCTATTTATTGTATCAACGTCTTTTTATGCCATTAAATTGTAATAAATAAATAAATAAAATAAATAAATAAGTGTAAGAAGGGGTTATGTCTGGGTCAGAGGAGGGGAGAATTTGAGTTCGCGGCATCCGACATTTGGATCATTTGGGGTCATATACACCACATACAAAAGAAAACGTTGCAGCAAAAGATAAGTTTACAAACAACTGACTTAACCTCTTCTTTTTATTTCATGCGTTCACAGTTTGTTGAAATATATAAATGTATTATTAAAATATATGTGTTGAAATAGACCGCTCTTTAATGTATTTTTGAAAAAGAATAAAATACTGACGCTTCAAACTATATGCAAGCAGCGAAAGATTTATTAAATTTTCACATCTCAAAAAAAACCCACTGAAGACTGTGAATGGGCATTGGCAGTACCTGTTAGTTCCAAATCTGATCAAACTAATCCGTGATTAAAACTTAACCAATATTTATATCTCTGTGGACTTGAAACTTTGAGCCCACTTGTTTAAATTACATTTTACTATTGTTCAGACAAAAACTGACTGTTGATGGTGACATTGTCACTACAGATACAGTGGACACGCCCTATGAGACCAGGTTAATACAACCACCCCACTCATTTAGGCGCTAGCAAAGGGCCAAACAATTTCTTATCTGAAAACTAGTTGGTTACGATCACCTTTGTGCTTACTGCACCTTTATTTGCCCCAAACAAAGACACTGCCATTGTTTTGATGGGGAGTGAAAAAAAAAAAATGCATGCCACCAAGATTGTAGAGTGTGACGGTGATCGTATTAACTGGGCTGTATGTCTCAGAATGAATTCAAAGTGAGCGCTTGTCCTGGATTAGCTAAACCCTGTTTTGACAACTGGGCCCTGAAAATCTTGAACATATATGCCAAAATGCTAAGGCCAGCACCTTAGAGCAGGGCCGTATCCTGTAAAATATTCAATTCTCGTACTAGTTATTTAGCACTGCTTTACTTTCCTCCTTCAACAAACACAAACAACAGAAACAAAACAATTGACTGACTCAAGTGCCTCAGAGTGCCTAATAATGGCTGAAGCCCTACCAAGGTAAGCTGATTCACTATCCGTCTCTCCCTCAGTTTATGGTTCTGTGAAAATTTTTGGTGATTTTTATTTTTACATCAGTCTGGATTCAGCAAGTGTAAATGGAGAATACTTAAATAATGCAATGAAAACTGACATTTTCTACTGGGGGTGATGTAGCCAAGGATGACTGTAAAGGAATTTTTGGAGTATGAAAATGGGAATAATAACAGTTTTCTATCTTTTATTTTGTCTGGTCATTTTTTCATGGTCTATCATATTTATTATATATCACATTTCAGTGTTTGTTATGACTTGAACATTTGCAATATTTCTCTACGGAAGGGGCAGGGTCAATTAACATATGGAGTTGTGGGGGAGGGTGTATATGCATATTTCTGCCTCCATTTTTCTCTCATTCTCCCCTTAGCAGGGGAGAGAGCTATCTAGACACGCAGCAATAAAACACAATACAAAAAGAAAAGCAGATTATGTAATTCCAAGAAAATATCCATACCTCTACCACGGAAGGGATTTTTTCTAAGAGCCCCTACCCCTCTGGAAATTCCAATTGAGCTGCACACATTTCTTTAAATTTCTTGGCCTTACAGTACCCCTAACCCCCAGAAAATTCCAATCCCTTCCGTGGATATTTTCCGGAACTGTACATTGTTCATTATCTGAGGGAATATTCATAACTAAGATGTAATAAGATTACTAGTCATAATAATAATCCACAGGATGCTGTTCCAACACTGCTCAATAGCACTTAACAGTCAATAAATAGAACAATTATCAGATTATGTAGGATAAAAAAGTAATTTTTCACACAGCTTTTGTTCCCCACTGTGAAATTATTAATGCATTTGATAACAATCCTTGTCACTTTTTGTTTCTCCCTCTCTTTTTAAGTTCACCACTCAAAGCTAAACTCGATCTTGCCTTCATCCAGTTTCCACTTGATTTCCGTCTTCCCTGGCGACTCGGTGGTGTTGTACTGAGACTGCTTTGAGGCCTGGTCAGGTGTTCTGTGGGAAACAAAACACATTTTGAACTTCCCCACAACAGCTACTCTGAATACTGAGTTGCATGTGCCATTGTAAAACTATAGCATAAGGATGACAAGTACATACATGTAAATGCATGTATTCATACACTTTCTTTAAACACTGTAAAAGCATCAGTTATATTACAAGATTGAGATATGATGATATGTTTCCTGTGTTGGAATACGAGTAGGAAATTAAGTGACTGATCTAATCTTTAACATTGAAAATTTGACATTGCAAAGTCTAGTGCCAAGCTGTCATAGGCTAGCCCTGGTCACTATCTGGGCTTTTTCCATTTCACTTTAACCTGCAAAGCTTGGCAGTTGTCTCTCTCCCAGGCTCCTTGCGGGTTTAGTGCTCCTTATCATGGCTTTCCCACTTGCCTAGTGCCCTCAAATTGCTTAAAAACCGCCAAGCTACACAGGCTAATTTCACTTCAGTTTCTATGCCTCCTTCCACCCAAGAGCTTAACTGGATACCAATCAAGATTGTTTAGGGGGGACGTAACACAACAATGGGCAGGGGGAGTGAGAGGGGTAGTTTCTGAAAGATTACAAGCCCCTTCAGGAGGACTAACAATTCTCCTTGTCTTTTATTGTCATGGAAACAAATAAAAAATAATAAATACAAAATAGTAATAATGATAATAATAACAATTGAGAACTGGTATCGTGAGAAACTTAAAATGTACAAAAGACTCGACTTGTAGAGAAGTGTGCATAGCTACTGGAAAAAATCAGGTTACGTGGAGGAAAAAATTCATACCTTTGCATGTACAAGTCTCAGGAAAAACATTTCTTAGTGTCTGAAAGGGTTTTTAAAAAAATTGTGCCTGCACCAAATCACCCACCCCACCCTCAAAAGTCAAATGTTCTACCCCTAGTCTCTTCTGATTCTCCTGAGTCAAATTCATTTGATGACTGCTGGTATTTCTTTTTCTGTTGGAAAAGATGACCCCATTGCCAGTAGGGGTATTCCCTTATATAGCTAAGTAGGCTGGTGTGTTCAGTGCCAAAAGGAAACATTTTTGAACCATTTTGTTTTGAAAGTAAGGGCACAGATATTCACCATTGTGACCTGAAACACAGTTTGATCTGCACTTTGGAAGTGGGTATATTGTTCAGATAACAACAATTTAATAGAGGAATTTGAAGCTATTCTCGAATGTTTATGGAAATTGAAACCATTCCCCTTTAGCTGGGAGCATGCATTAGAGGTGTAGTTATTTTTGAGGTCTGACACAGGATATTGTATTTTGGGTCAACTGTGAAATATGGTATTAAAACTCGCAGATTAAATGGTATGAAAAAGGGTAAGGGTCTCACGAAACATGCTGCACATCAG